>CM038726.1:3844045-3846545 GCA_021613375.1 Megaleporinus macrocephalus
CTTCCTCTCTCTCTCTCTCTCTCTCTCTCTCTCTTCACTGGTCAGAGGGGTTTCTGAGGGGGGTCTGATATTAAAGTCACAGTGAAACTACAGGAGTTAAAGCTAGAGGGAAACTCAGACCTCTAACAATCACCTGGAAGACCTCCCTGGTACACCCACCAGCACTGCCCCCTCAGATAAACAGCACTTCTCTGAGTGAGAGGAGATCAAACCTTAACACCACTGAACGGACTGACCACCCCAGAGTCCAGACCTCAACACCACTGAATGGACTGACCACCCCAGAGTCCAGACCTCAACACCACTGAATGGACTGACCACCCCAGAGTCCAGAACCTTAAGATCACTGAATGCACTGACCACCCCAGAGTCCAGAACCTTAAGATCACTGAATGCACTGACCACCCCAGAGTCCAGAACCTTAAGATCACTGAATGGACTGACCACCCCAGAGTCCAGACCTCAACAACACTGAATGGACTGACCACCCCAGAGTCCTGAACCTTAACAACACTGAATGGACTGACCACCCCAGAGTCCAGAACCTCAACACCACTGAATGGACTGACCACCCCAGAGTCCAGAACCTTAACACCACTGAATGCACTGACCACCCCAGAGTCCAGAATCTTAAGATCACTGAATGCACTGACCACCCCAGAGTCCAGAACCTTAAGATCACTGAATGCACTGACCACCTCAGAGTCCAGACCTCAACACCACTGAATGGACTGACAACCCCAGAGTCCAGAACCTTAAGATCACTGAATGGACTGATCACACAAGAGTCTAGAACCTCAACATCACTGAATGGACTGACCACCCCAGAGTCCAGAACCTTAACACCACTGAATGCACTGACCACCCCAGAGTCCAGAACCTTAAGATCACTGAATGCACTGACCACCCCAGAGTCCAGAACCTTAAGATCACTGAATGCACTGACCACCCCAGAGTCCAGAATGTCAACATTAGTTGTAGTAAAGCTGTAATTAAAAGAGCTGTAATAAATTTTAATAGCTGTAATAAGACTGTAATAAAGGTAAAGAGCTAAAAGAAAGCTGTAGTGAAGATAAATAACGGTAATAAATCTGTAATACATCTATAATAGAGCTGCATTACATATGTAACAAAGCTGTAATAAAGCTGTAATAAAGCTGTAATAAATCTAAATCATATGTAACAAAGCTGTAATAAAGCTGTAATAAAGAAGGCATGTCAATAAAACTAATAAAAGTAAAGAGCTGTAATAAATCTAAATCATATGTAACAAAGCTGTAATAAAGCTGTAATTAAGGTAAAGAGCTGTAACAAAGCTGTAATAAAGCTATAATAAAGGTAAAGAGCTATAATAAAGCGTAATGAATCTGTAATAAATCTAAATCATATGTAACAAAGCTGTAATAAAGCTGTAATTAAGGTAAAGAGCTGTAACAAAGCTGTAATAAAGCTATAATAAAGGTAAAGAGCTATAATAAAGCGTAATGAATCTGTAATAAAGCTGTAATAAAGGTAAAGAGCTGTAATAAAGCTGTAATAAAGGTAAAGAGCTGTAATAAAGGTTAAGGGCTGTAATAAAGCTGTAACAAAGCTGTATAAAAGCTGTAATAAAGCTAAAGAGCTGTAATAAAGGTGTAATAAAGGGAAAGAACTGTAATAAAGCTGTAATAAAGCTGTAATAACAGTCTTATAAAGGTAAAGAGCTGTAATAAATGTGTAATAACGGTAAATAGCTGTATTAAAGCTGTAATATAGCTGAAATAAAGCTGTAACAAAGGTGAAGAGCTGTAATATTGCTGATATAAAGGTGTAATAAAGGTAAAGAGCTGTAATAAAGGTATAATAAAGGTAAAGATCTGTACTAAAGCTGTAATCAGCGCGAGCGGCGGCGTCTCGCGTGGACGAGGCCGGCGGCGGAGCTTTTAAACTGAGTCCTGTGAAGCGACTGCTGCTATTTTCAGCCGCGCGATCGGATGGAAAATAAGAGTCGGGTCGGTTTCGGAACGACCCCATTTACCCACAGTGCCCCGGGGTGTTGCGCCACCATCGATTAGAAAATGGGCTGCGCGTTATTCCCTCCCTCCCTCTCTCTCTCTCTCTCTCTCTCTCTCTCTCTCTCTCTCTCTCTCTCTCTCCCGGCCCCCCGGCCCTCCTTTCACGCTCTTATTTAATCAATATCCTGACGACTGCAGTGTTACACAACACGGCCGGTCCAGCTGGACGTGGAAGGTGCAGAGAGCGCGCTGGGCCGATCAGCGTCCTGCCGTAACAAACACAGCGAAAAGAACAAGATCCGCACAGAACATCCCACCACAGCCCACTGCCAGGTGGTCCTGTCCCCCCACCGGCTCGCTGGGATAATCCTGAGACTACAGTAACTAATCCCCCTCCAAACCGCATGATCCTCCGGGACGGTTATGTCGTGTCTGACTCAGATGCCATCGATACCCCAGCACTGTGGAGCAGCCTCCTACTTGGGAGCCACGCTGGTCACTACTAG
>CM038726.1:3851545-3884045 GCA_021613375.1 Megaleporinus macrocephalus
ACTGTGTGTGTTATATGTGACTGAGTGACTGTGTGAGACTGTGTGTGACTGTGTGTGTTATATGTGACTGATTGACTGTGTGAGACTGTATGTGACTGTGTGTGACTGTGAGTGACTGTTTGAGACTGTGTGTGACTGTGTGTGACTGTATATGTTATATGTGACTGATTGACTGTGTGAGACTGTATGTGACTGTGTGTGACTATATTTGTTATATGTGACTGATTGACTGTGTGAGACTGTATGTGACTGTGTGTGACTATATGTGTTATATGTGACTGAGTGACTGTGTGAGACTGTATGTGACTGTGTGTGACTGTGAGTGACTGTGTGAGACTATGTGTGACTGTGTGTGACTGTATATGTTATATGTGACTGAGTGACTGTGTGAGACTGTGTGTGACTGTGTGTGACTGTATCTGACTGTGTTTGACTGTATGTGACTGTATGTGACGGTGTGTGACTGTGTGTGACTGTATGTGTTATACGTGACTGAGTGACTGTGTGAGACTGTATATGACTGTGTGTGACTGTGTGTGTTATATGTGACTGAGTGACTGTGTGAGACTGTGTGTGACTGTGTGTGACTGTGAGTGACTGTGTGTGACTGTATGTGTTATATGTGACTGAGTGACTGTGTGAGACTGTGTGTGACTGTGTGTGTTATATGTGACTGATTGACTGTGTGAGACTGTATGTGACTGTGTGTGACTGTGAGTGACTGTTTGAGACTGTGTGTGACTGTGTGTGACTGTATATGTTATATGTGACTGAGAGACTGTGTGAGACTGTGTGAGACTGTGTGTGACTGTATGTGTTATATGTGACGGAGTGACTGTGTGTGACTGTATGTGTTAAATGTGACTGAGTGACTGTGTGAGACTGTGTGTGACTGTGTGTGACTGTATGTGACTGTGTTTGACTGTATGTGACTGTATGTGACTGTGTGTGACTGTTTGTGACTGTGTGTGACTGTATGTGACTGAGTGACAGTGTGAGACTGTGTGTGACTGTGTGACTGTGTGTGACTGTGTGTGACTGTATGTGACTGTGTTTGACTGTATGTGACTGTATGTGACGGTGTGTGACTGTGTGTGACTGTATGTGTTATACGTGACTGAGTGACTGTGTGAGACTGTATATGACTGTGTGTGACTGTGTGTGTTATATGTGACTGAGTGACTGTGTGAGACTGTGTGTGACTGTGTGTGACTGTGAGTGACTGTGTGTGACTGTATGTGTTATATGTGACTGAGTGTGACTGTGTGTGACTGTATGTGTTATATGTGACTGAGTGACTGTGTGAGACTGTGTGTGACTGTGTGTGTTATATGTGACTGATTGACTGTGTGAGACTGTATGTGACTGTGTGTGACTGTGAGTGACTGTTTGAGACTGTGTGTGACTGTGTGTGACTGTATATGTTATATGTGACTGAGAGACTGTGTGAGACTGTGTGAGACTGTGTGTGACTGTATGTGTTATATGTGACGGAGTGACTGTGTGTGACTGTATGTGTTAAATGTGACTGAGTGACTGTGTGAGACTGTGTGTGACTGTGTGTGACTGTATGTGACTGTGTTTGACTGTATGTGACTGTATGTGACTGTGTGTGACTGTTTGTGACTGTGTGTGACTGTATGTGACTGAGTGACTGTGTGAGACTGTGTGTGACTGTGTGTGACTGTGTGTGACTGTATGTGACTGAGTGACAGTGTGAGACTGTGTGTGACTGAGTAACTGTGTGTGACTGTGTGTGACTGTATGTGACTGTGTTTGACTGTATGTGACTGTATGTGACTGTGTGTGACTGTGTGTGACTGTATGTGTTATACGTGACTGAGTGACTGTGTGAGACTGTATATGACTGTGTGTGACTGTGTGTGTTATATGTGACTGAGTGACTGTGTGAGACTGTGTGACTGTGTGTGACTGTGTGTGACTGTGAGTGACTGTGTGAGACTGTGTGTGACTGTATGTGTTATATGTGACTGATTGACTGTGTTTGACTGTATGTGACTGATTGACTGTGTGTGACTGTGTGTGACTGTATGTGTTATATGTGACTGATTGACTGTGTGAGACTGTATGTGACTGTGAGTGACTGTGTGAGACTGTGTGTGACTGTGTGTGACTGTGTGTGACTGTATATGTTATATGTGACTGAGTGACTGTGTGAGACTGTGTGTGACTGTGTGTGACTGTATGTGTTATATGTGGCTGATTGACTGTGTGAGACTGTATGTGACTGTGTGTGACTGTATGTGTTATATGTGACTGATTGACTGTGTGAGACTGTGTGTGACTGTGTTTGACTATATGTGTTATATGTGACTGATTGACTGTGTGAGACTGTATGTGACTGTGTGTGAATATATGTGTTATATGTGACTGAGTGACTGTGTGAGACTGTATGTGACTGTGTGTGACTGTGAGTGACTGTGTGAGACTATGTGTGACTGTGTGTGACTGTACATGTTATATGTGACTGAGTGACTGTGTGAGACTGTGTGTGACTGTGTGTGACTGTGTGTGACTGTGTGTGACTGTATGTGTTATATGTGACTGAGTGACTGTGGGTGACTGTGTGACTGTGTGTGACTGTATGTGTTATATGTGAATGAGTGTGACTGTGTGTGACTGTATGTGTTATATGTGACTGAGTGACTGTTTGAGACTTTGTGTGACTGTGTGTGACTGTATGTGACTGTGTTTGACAGTATGTGACTGTGTGTGACTGTATGTGTTATATGTGACTGAGTGACTGTGTGAGACTGTATGTGACTGTGTGTGACTGTATCTGACTGTGTTTGACTGTATGTGACTGTATGTGACTGTGTGTGACTGTGTGTGACTGTATGTGTTATACGTGACTGAGTGACTGTGTGAGACTGTATGTGACTGTGTGTGACTGTGTGTGACTGTATGTGTTATATGTGGACTGATTGACTGTGTGAGACTGTATGTGACTGTGTGTGACTGTGTGTGACTGTGTGTGACTGTGTGTGTTATATGTGACTGATTGACTGTGTGAGACTGTATGTGACTGTGAGTGACTGTGAGTGACTGTGTGAGACTGCGTGTGACTGTGTGTGACTGTATATGTTATATGTGACTGAGTGACTGTGTGAGACTGTGTGTGACTGTGTGTGACTGTGTGTGACTGTATGTGTTATATGTGACTGATTGACTGTGTGAGACTGTATGTGACTGTGTGTGACTGTATGTGTTATATGTGACTGATTGACTGTGTGAGACTGTATGTGACTGTGTGTGACTATATGTGTTATATGTTATATGTTATATGTCACTGTGTGAGACTGTATGTGACTGTGTGTGACTGTGTGTGACTGTGTGAGACTGTGTGTGACTGTGTGTGACTGTATATGTTATATGTGACTGAGTGACTGTGTGTGACTGTGTGTGACTGTGTGTGACTGTATGTGTTATATGTGACTGAGTGAGACAGTGTGTGACTGTATGTGACTGTGTGTGACTGTGTGTGACTGTATGTGTTATATGTGACTGAGTGAGACAGTGTGTGACTGTATGTGTTATATGTGACTGAGTGTGACTGTGTGTGACTGTATGTGTTATATGTGACTGAGTGACTGTGTGAGACTGTATGTGACTGTGTGTGACTGTGTGTGACTGTATGTGACTGTGTTTGACTGTATGTGACTGTATGTGACTGTGTGTGACTGTATGTGACTGTATGTGTTATATGTGACTGAGTGACTGTGTGAGACTGTGTGTGACTGTGTGTGACTGTATATGTTATATGTGACTGAGTGACTGTGTGAGACTGTGTGTGACTGTGTGTGACTGTGTGTGACTGTATGTGTTATATGTGACTGAGTGAGACTGTGTGTGACTGTATGTGTTATATGTGACTGAGTGTGACTGTGTGTGACTGTATGTGTTATATGTGACTGAGTGACTGTGTGAGACTGTATGTGACTGTGTGTGACTGTGTGTGACTGTATGTGACTGTGTTTGACTGTATGTGACTGTATGTGACTGTGTGTGACTGTGTGTGACTGTATGTGTTATATGTGACTGAGTGACTGTGTGAGACTGTATGTGACTGTGTGTGACTGTATGTGACTGTGTTTGGCTGTATGTGACTGTGTGTGACTGTGTGTGACTGTATGTGTTATACGTGACTGAGTGACTGTGTGAGACTGTATGTGACTGTGTGTGACTGTGTGTGACTGTATGTGACTGTGTGTGACTGTATGTGTTATATGTGACTGAGTGACTGTGTGAGACTGTGTGTGACTGTGTGTGACTGTATTTGCTAAATGTGACTGAGTGACTGTGTGAGACTGTGTAAGACTGTGTGTGACTGTATGTGTTGTATGTGACTGAGTGACTGTGTGAGACTGTATGTGACTGTGTGTGACTGTATGTGACTGTGTGTGACTATGTGTGACTGTATGACTGTGTGTGACTGTTTGTGACTGTGTGACTGTATGTGACTGTGTGACTGTATGTGACTGTATGTGACTGTGTGTGACTGTGTGTGACTGTGTGTGACTGTGTGACTGTATGTGACTGTATGTGACTGATTGACTGTGTGTGACTGTGTGTGACTGTATGTGTTATATGTGACTGATTGACTGTGTGAGACTGTATGTGACTGTGTGTGACAGTGAGTGACTGTGTGAGACTGTGTGTGACTGTGTGTGACTGTATATGTTATATGTGACTGAGTGACTGTGTGAGACCGTGTGTGACTGTGTGTGACTGTGTGTGACTGTATGTCTTATATGTGGCTGATTGACTGTGTGAGACTATATGTGACTGTGTGTGACTGTATGTGTTATATGTGACTGATTGACTGTGTGAGACTGTATGTGACTGTGTGTGACAGTGAGTGACTGTATGTGACTGTGTGTGACTGTGTGTGTTATATGTGACTGAGTGACTGTGTGAGACTGTGTGTGACTGTGTGTGACTGTGTGTGACTGTATGTCTTATATGTGGCTGATTGACTGTGTGAGACTGTATGTGACTGTGTGTGACTGTATGTGTTATATGTGACTGATTGACTGTGTGTGACTGTATGTGACTGTGTGTGACAGTGAGTGACTGTGTGAGACTGTGTGTGACTGTGTGTGACTGTATATGTTATATGTGACTGAGTGACTGTGTGAGACTGTGTGTGACTGTGTGTGACTGTATGTCTTATATGTGGCTGATTGACTGTGTGAGACTGTATGTGACTGTGTGTGACTGTATGTGTTATATGTGACTGATTGACTGTGTGAGACTGTATGTGACTGTGTGTGACTATATTTGTTATATGTGACTGATTGACTGTGTGAGACTGTATGTGACTGTGTGTGACTATATGTGTTATATGTGACTGAGTGACTGTGTGAGACTGTATGTGACTGTGTGTGACTGTGAGTGACTGTGTGAGACTATGTGTGACTGTGTGTGACTGTATATGTTATATGTGACTGAGTGACTGTGTGAGACTGTGTGTGACTGTGTGTGACTGTATCTGACTGTGTTTGACTGTATGTGACTGTATGTGACGGTGTGTGACTGTGTGTGACTGTATGTGTTATACGTGACTGAGTGACTGTGTGAGACTGTGTGTGACTGTGTGTGACTGTGTGTGTTATATGTGACTGAGTGACTGTGTGAGACTGTGTGTGACTGTGTGTGACTGTGAGTGACTGTGTGTGTTATATGTGACTGAGTGACTGTGTGAGACTGTGTGTGACTGTGTGTGTTATATGTGACTGATTGACTGTGTGAGACTGTATGTGACTGTGTGTGACTGTGAGTGACTGTTTGAGACTGTGTGTGACTGTGTGTGACTGTATATGTTATATGTGACTGATTGACTGTGTGAGACTGTATGTGACTGTGTGTGACTATATTTGTTATATGTGACTGATTGACTGTGTGAGACTGTATGTGACTGTGTGTGACTATATGTGTTATATGTGACTGAGTGACTGTGTGAGACTGTATGTGACTGTGTGTGACTGTGAGTGACTGTGTGAGACTATGTGTGACTGTGTGTGACTGTATATGTTATATGTGACTGAGTGACTGTGTGAGACTGTGTGTGACTGTGTGTGACTGTATCTGACTGTGTTTGACTGTATGTGACTGTATGTGACGGTGTGTGACTGTGTGTGACTGTATGTGTTATACGTGACTGAGTGACTGTGTGAGACTGTATATGACTGTGTGTGACTGTGTGTGTTATATGTGACTGAGTGACTGTGTGAGACTGTGTGTGACTGTGTGTGACTGTGAGTGACTGTGTGTGACTGTATGTGTTATATGTGACTGAGTGACTGTGTGAGACTGTGTGTGACTGTGTGTGTTATATGTGACTGATTGACTGTGTGAGACTGTATGTGACTGTGTGTGACTGTGAGTGACTGTTTGAGACTGTGTGTGACTGTGTGTGACTGTATATGTTATATGTGACTGAGAGACTGTGTGAGACTGTGTGAGACTGTGTGTGACTGTATGTGTTATATGTGACGGAGTGACTGTGTGTGACTGTATGTGTTAAATGTGACTGAGTGACTGTGTGAGACTGTGTGTGACTGTGTGTGACTGTATGTGACTGTGTTTGACTGTATGTGACTGTATGTGACTGTGTGTGACTGTTTGTGACTGTGTGTGACTGTATGTGACTGAGTGACAGTGTGAGACTGTGTGTGACTGTGTGACTGTGTGTGACTGTGTGTGACTGTATGTGACTGTGTTTGACTGTATGTGACTGTATGTGACGGTGTGTGACTGTGTGTGACTGTATGTGTTATACGTGACTGAGTGACTGTGTGAGACTGTATATGACTGTGTGTGACTGTGTGTGTTATATGTGACTGAGTGACTGTGTGAGACTGTGTGTGACTGTGTGTGACTGTGAGTGACTGTGTGTGACTGTATGTGTTATATGTGACTGAGTGTGACTGTGTGTGACTGTATGTGTTATATGTGACTGAGTGACTGTGTGAGACTGTGTGTGACTGTGTGTGTTATATGTGACTGATTGACTGTGTGAGACTGTATGTGACTGTGTGTGACTGTGAGTGACTGTTTGAGACTGTGTGTGACTGTGTGTGACTGTATATGTTATATGTGACTGAGAGACTGTGTGAGACTGTGTGAGACTGTGTGTGACTGTATGTGTTATATGTGACGGAGTGACTGTGTGTGACTGTATGTGTTAAATGTGACTGAGTGACTGTGTGAGACTGTGTGTGACTGTGTGTGACTGTATGTGACTGTGTTTGACTGTATGTGACTGTATGTGACTGTGTGTGACTGTTTGTGACTGTGTGTGACTGTATGTGACTGAGTGACTGTGTGAGACTGTGTGTGACTGTGTGTGACTGTGTGTGACTGTATGTGACTGAGTGACAGTGTGAGACTGTGTGTGACTGAGTAACTGTGTGTGACTGTGTGTGACTGTATGTGACTGTGTTTGACTGTATGTGACTGTATGTGACTGTGTGTGACTGTGTGTGACTGTATGTGTTATACGTGACTGAGTGACTGTGTGAGACTGTATATGACTGTGTGTGACTGTGTGTGTTATATGTGACTGAGTGACTGTGTGAGACTGTGTGACTGTGTGTGACTGTGTGTGACTGTGAGTGACTGTGTGAGACTGTGTGTGACTGTATGTGTTATATGTGACTGATTGACTGTGTTTGACTGTATGTGACTGATTGACTGTGTGTGACTGTGTGTGACTGTATGTGTTATATGTGACTGATTGACTGTGTGAGACTGTATGTGACTGTGAGTGACTGTGTGAGACTGTGTGTGACTGTGTGTGACTGTGTGTGACTGTATATGTTATATGTGACTGAGTGACTGTGTGAGACTGTGTGTGACTGTGTGTGACTGTATGTGTTATATGTGGCTGATTGACTGTGTGAGACTGTATGTGACTGTGTGTGACTGTATGTGTTATATGTGACTGATTGACTGTGTGAGACTGTGTGTGACTGTGTTTGACTATATGTGTTATATGTGACTGATTGACTGTGTGAGACTGTATGTGACTGTGTGTGAATATATGTGTTATATGTGACTGAGTGACTGTGTGAGACTGTATGTGACTGTGTGTGACTGTGAGTGACTGTGTGAGACTATGTGTGACTGTGTGTGACTGTACATGTTATATGTGACTGAGTGACTGTGTGAGACTGTGTGTGACTGTGTGTGACTGTGTGTGACTGTGTGTGACTGTATGTGTTATATGTGACTGAGTGACTGTGGGTGACTGTGTGACTGTGTGTGACTGTATGTGTTATATGTGAATGAGTGTGACTGTGTGTGACTGTATGTGTTATATGTGACTGAGTGACTGTTTGAGACTTTGTGTGACTGTGTGTGACTGTATGTGACTGTGTTTGACAGTATGTGACTGTGTGTGACTGTATGTGTTATATGTGACTGAGTGACTGTGTGAGACTGTATGTGACTGTGTGTGACTGTATCTGACTGTGTTTGACTGTATGTGACTGTATGTGACTGTGTGTGACTGTGTGTGACTGTATGTGTTATACGTGACTGAGTGACTGTGTGAGACTGTATGTGACTGTGTGTGACTGTGTGTGACTGTATGTGTTATATGTGACTGATTGACTGTGTGAGACTGTATGTGACTGTGTGTGACTGTGTGTGACTGTGTGTGACTGTGTGTGTTATATGTGACTGATTGACTGTGTGAGACTGTATGTGACTGTGAGTGACTGTGAGTGACTGTGTGAGACTGTGTGTGACTGTGTGTGACTGTATATGTTATATGTGACTGAGTGACTGTGTGAGACTGTGTGTGACTGTGTGTGACTGTGTGTGACTGTATGTGTTATATGTGACTGATTGACTGTGTGAGACTGTATGTGACTGTGTGTGACTGTATGTGTTATATGTGACTGATTGACTGTGTGAGACTGTATGTGACTGTGTGTGACTATATGTGTTATATGTTATATGTCACTGTGTGAGACTGTATGTGACTGTGTGTGACTGTGTGTGACTGTGTGAGACTGTGTGTGACTGTGTGTGACTGTATATGTTATATGTGACTGAGTGACTGTGTGTGACTGTGTGTGACTGTGTGTGACTGTATGTGTTATATGTGACTGAGTGAGACAGTGTGTGACTGTATGTGACTGTGTGTGACTGTGTGTGACTGTATGTGTTATATGTGACTGAGTGAGACAGTGTGTGA
The DNA here is from genome assembly GCA_021613375.1 of Megaleporinus macrocephalus. NCBI lineage: Eukaryota > Metazoa > Chordata > Actinopteri > Characiformes > Anostomidae > Megaleporinus > Megaleporinus macrocephalus. The sequence continues at coordinate 3,860,772 of CM038726.1, forward strand.
CTGTATGTGTTATATGTGACTGAGTGTGACTGTGTGTGACTGTATGTGTTATATGTGACTGAGTGACTGTGTGAGACTGTATGTGACTGTGTGTGACTGTGTGTGACTGTATGTGACTGTGTTTGACTGTATGTGACTGTATGTGACTGTGTGTGACTGTATGTGACTGTATGTGTTATATGTGACTGAGTGACTGTGTGAGACTGTGTGTGACTGTGTGTGACTGTATATGTTATATGTGACTGAGTGACTGTGTGAGACTGTGTGTGACTGTGTGTGACTGTGTGTGACTGTATGTGTTATATGTGACTGAGTGAGACTGTGTGTGACTGTATGTGTTATATGTGACTGAGTGTGACTGTGTGTGACTGTATGTGTTATATGTGACTGAGTGACTGTGTGAGACTGTATGTGACTGTGTGTGACTGTGTGTGACTGTATGTGACTGTGTTTGACTGTATGTGACTGTATGTGACTGTGTGTGACTGTGTGTGACTGTATGTGTTATATGTGACTGAGTGACTGTGTGAGACTGTATGTGACTGTGTGTGACTGTATGTGACTGTGTTTGGCTGTATGTGACTGTGTGTGACTGTGTGTGACTGTATGTGTTATACGTGACTGAGTGACTGTGTGAGACTGTATGTGACTGTGTGTGACTGTGTGTGACTGTATGTGACTGTGTGTGACTGTATGTGTTATATGTGACTGAGTGACTGTGTGAGACTGTGTGTGACTGTGTGTGACTGTATTTGCTAAATGTGACTGAGTGACTGTGTGAGACTGTGTAAGACTGTGTGTGACTGTATGTGTTGTATGTGACTGAGTGACTGTGTGAGACTGTATGTGACTGTGTGTGACTGTATGTGACTGTGTGTGACTATGTGTGACTGTATGACTGTGTGTGACTGTTTGTGACTGTGTGACTGTATGTGACTGTGTGACTGTATGTGACTGTATGTGACTGTGTGTGACTGTGTGTGACTGTGTGTGACTGTGTGACTGTATGTGACTGTGTGTGACTGTATATGCCTGTATGTGACTGTATGTGTTATATGTGACTGTATGTGACTGTGTGTGACTGTATGTGACTGTATGTGTTATATGTGACTGTGTGACTGTGTGTGACTGTATGTGCGTAATTAGAGTAGACTGCACTTCTGCTGCACTTGGACATATATATGTGTGTTTGTGTGTGTGTATGTGTTTGTGAGTGTGTGTACTTGAGTGTGTGAGTGAGTGTGTGTGTGTGTTTGTGTGTGTGTGTGTATGTGTTTGTGAGTGAGTGTGTGTATTTGTGTGTGTGAGTGTGTATGTGTGTGTGTGTGTGTAGAGTGTAAATATCTGTGGTCACAGTACGCTGCACATCTGCTGCACTTGGACTCCCATATATACGTGTGTGTTGCTTCTTGGCCTGTTGCCATGACGCCTTGAGATCTGTAGTTGCCGTGGTTACACATCTCGAACAGACAGAGGCAGGTCCACGTGTGTCAGCATCATGAGAGTCACGACGCACGGTAAAAAGTGAGCGCGGCTGGGTGTGCGTGCTCGTGCGTGTAGATTGTACCCGCAGGTTTGAATCTGAATCTCTCGTAGCTGCTGTCGTAGTACTCGAGGCCTGGTCTCGTCTCAGTCTCAGTCTCAGTTGGACTCTGTCTTGTCTTGGCCTCCGGGTGACGTGGACTCGGAAACTGTTGTGGGACCAGCCGAGTGTGATGCTTGTGTCTGTTAAAACTGGAAGCTGGATTATTATTGATAATAATAATAATAATAATAATAATAATAATAACAGTAACAATGCTTATAAATTGCTCTTAATCTGGTCTTGGTCTTGTCTTAGTCTCAGCTAATCTTGGACCCAGTTCTATCCAGGACTCAATGTATCCCTGCCTGGGTTTTGTCTTAGTCGATATTGGTCTCAATCCTGTCTTGGACTAGACGTGTCCTGGTCTCTGTCTTATCTTAGTCTCAGTCAATCCTGGGCCCAGTTCTGACTGGGACTCGACATGTACTAGCCTTGGTCTTGTCCTAGTCTCAGCCAATCCTGGTCCCAGTTCTGACGGGGACTCAACGTATCCTGGCCTGGGTTTTGTCTTAGTCGATACTGGTCTCAATCCTGTCTGGGACTCGATGTGTCCTGGTGTCTGTCTTATCTTAGTCTCAGCCGATTCTGGTCTCAGTTCTGACTAGGACTCGACATGTACTGATCTTGGTCTTGTCTTAGTCTCAGGCAATCCTGGTCACAGTTCTGACTGGGACTCATTGTGTCGTGGTCTCTGCCTTGTATTAGCCGATCCTGGTCTCCGTCCTGACTGGGACTCGACATGTACTGGTCATGTCTTAGCCAATCCGGGTCTCAGTCCTGATTGGAACTCAACGTATCCTCGCCTCGGTCTTGTCTTAGTCTCAGCCAATCCTGGTCCCAGTTCTGACTGGGACTCATTGTGTAGGGGTCTCTGCCTTGTATTAGCCGATCCTGGTCTTCGTCCTGACTGGGACTCGACATGTACTGGTCATGTCTTAGCCAATCCTGGTCTCAGTCCTGATTGGAGCTCAATGTATCCTCACCTCGGTCTTGTCTTAGTCTCAGGCAATCCTGGACCCAGACTGGGCTAATATATCATCTCTATCTCCAATTTTTGGAGGTTTTCATTTTTATACATCATTTGACCACAACAACTGCTGTTTACATTGTGTGCAAATTTCATGATGAATGGACCAATAGAATTGCTTCAAAATAGCTTGGAAATAAATCTGGTTCCATTGACTTACATTGACAGTAAAGGCAGTTTTTGGTCTCTCCTGTAAAGTAGCTGTTTTGGAGATGCTTGTTTTAAAACTATGGCTGTAAAAGATTCACTAATAGTACGCTAGAGCTACGATGCTAATGTAGCTGGTCACCAATTAGCCCAATGGTGCAAACTGCATTAACACACTTGCCTCAAATACCCCTGCTAATGTGCTTGCTGGACTCAGTAGGGCAGCACAGTCGTGCTTGGTTAGTGTGTAAATAATAATATCAGGTGGTTTGATTCACGTTAACACACATTTATCTGCATGAATGTGGAGCACAACTTAAAGTATTTCTCTGTTGCTAGGGATACTCTTGTTGCTAGGGATGCTTGTTGCTATGCTCTGCCTGGTTGCTAAAAGGCTGATCTAAATGTTCTCCGTTGCCCATGTGCGTCTCTTTCAGCTCAAGGCCTTATAGACTGTGTGTGTGTACATGTGTGTGTGTGTGTGTGTGTGTGTATGTGTGTGCATATGTGTGTGTGCATGTGTGTTCATATGTGTGTATATGTATGTACGTCTGTGTGTGTGCATGTGTGTGTGTGCATGTGTGTTCATGTGTGTGTGCATATTTGTGAGTTTGTGCATGTATGTACAGTGTGTGTATGTGTGTGAGTGTGTATGCATGTGTGTGAGTGTGTATGCATATGTGTGAGTGTGTGTGTGTGTGTGTCTGTGCATATATATTTTGTGCATATTTGTGTGTGTATATGTGTGTGAGTGTGTATGCATATGTGTGTGTGTATGCATGTGTGTGAGTGTGTATGCATATGTGTGAGTGTGTGTGTGTGTGTGTCTGTGCATATATATTTTTGTGCATATTTGTGTGTGTATATGTGTGTGAGTGTGTATGCATATGTGTGTGTGTGTGTCTGTGCATGTGCGCATGTGTTATATGTGGTGTCTTAGTATGTGAGCGTGTGTGTGTGTTATGTGTGTGGTGTGTTTGTGTATGCGTGTGTGTGTTTGCGTATGTGAGTGTGTGTTATGTGTGGTGTGTGTGTGTGTTCATGTGTGTGTTATGTGTAGTGTGTGTGTGTGTGTGTGTGTATGTGTGTATGTTATGTGTGCTGTGTTTGTGTATGTGTGTGTGTTATGTGTGGAGTATGTGTTATGTGTGTGTTATGTGTGGTGTGTTTGTGTATGTGAGCGTGTATGTGTGTGTGTTATGTGTGGTTTGTTTGTGTATGTGTGTGCATGTTATGTGTGGTGTGTTTGCGTATGTGTGTGTGTGTTATGTGTGGTGTGTTTGCGTATGTGTGTGTGTTATGTGTGGTGTGTTAGCGTATGTGTGTGTATGTTATGTGTGGTGTGTTTGTGTATATGTGTGTGTGTTATGTGTGTTGTGTTTGTGTATGTGTGTGTGTGTTATGTGTGGTGTGTTTGTGTATTTGTGTGTGTGTTATGTGTGGTGTGTTTGTGTATATGTGTGTGTTATGTGTGGTGTGTTTGTGTATGTGTTTGTGTGGTATGTGTGTGTTATGTGTGGTGTGTTTGTGTGGTATGTGTGTGTTATGTGTGGTGTGTTTGTGTATGTGTTTGTGTGGTATGTGTGTGTTATGTGTGGTGTGTTTGTGTATGTGTTTGTGTATATGTGTGTGTTATGTGTGGTGTGTTTGTGTATGTGTTTGTGTGGTATGTGTGTGTTATGTGTGGTATGTGTGTGTTATGTGTGGTGTGTTTGTGTTTGTGAGAGTGTATATGTGTGTATTATGTGTAGTGTGTTTGTGTATATGTGTGTGTGTGTTATGTGTGTGTTATGTGTGGTGTGTTTGTGTATTTGTGTGTGTGTTATGTGTGGTGTGTTTGTGTATATGTGCGTGTTATGTGTGGTGTGTTTGTGTATGTGTTTGTGTGGTATGTGTGTGTTATGTGTGGTGTGTTTGTGTATGTGTTTGTGTGGTATGTGTGTGTTATGTGTGGTGTGTTTGTGTATATGTGTGTGTTATGTGTGGTGTGTTTGTGTATGTGTTTGTGTGGTATGTGTGTGTTATGTGTGGTGTGTTTGTGTTTGTGTGGTATGTGTGTGTTATGTGTGGTGTGTTTGTGTATGTGTTTGTGTGGTATGTGTGTGTTATGTGTGGTGTGTTTGTATATGTGTTTGTGTGGTATGTGTGTGTTATGTGTGGTATGTGTGTGTTATGTGGTGTGTGTGTTCATGTGTGTGTTATGTGTAGTGTGTGTGTGTATATGTGTGTATGTTATGTGTGGTGTGTTTGTGTAAGTGTGTGTGTTATGTGTGGTGTGTTTGTGTATATGTGTGTGTTATGTGTGGTGTGTTTGTGTATGTGTTTGTGTGGTATGTGTGTGTTATGTGTGGTGTGTTTGTGTTTGTGTGGTATGTGTGTGTTATGTGTGGTGTGTTTGTGTATGTGTTTGTGTGGTATGTGTGTGTTATGTGTGGTGTGTTTGTATATGTGTTTGTGTGGTATGTGTGTGTTATGTGTGGTATGTGTGTGTTATGTGTGGTGTGTGTTCATGTGTGTGTTATGTGTAGTGTGTGTGTGTGTGTGTTCATGTGTGTGTTATGTGTAGTGTGTGTGTGTGTATATGTGTGTATGTTATGTGTGGTGTGTTTGGGTATGTGTGTGTGTTATGTGTGGAATATGTGTTCATGTGTGTGTTATGTGTAGTGTGTTTGTGTATGTGAGCGTGTATGTGTGTGTGTTATGTGTGGTGTGTTTGTGTATATGTGTGTATGTTATGTGTGGTGTGTTTGCATATGTGTGTGTGTTATGTGTGGTGTGTGTGTTCATGGGTGTGTTATGTGTAGTGTGTGTGTGTGTGTGTGTGTATATGTATGTATGTTATGTGTGGTGTGTTTGTGTATGTGAGCATGTATGTGTGTGTTATGTGTGGTTTGTTTGTGTATGTGTATGTTATGTGTGGTGTGTTTGCGTATGTGTGTGTGTGTTATGTGTGGTGTGTTTGCGTATGTGTGTGTGTTATGTGTGGTGTGTTAGCGTATGTGTGTGTGTTATGTGTGGTGTGTGTGTTCATGGGTGTGTTATGTGTAGTGTGTGTGTGTGTGTGTGTATATGTATGTATGTTTTGTGTGGTGTGTTTGCGTATTTGTGTGTAGACTCCAGTATGCTATTCAGTGTTAGTGAGCATGTATGTGATTGGTTTGTATATATGTTGTATTTTAACTTTCCAGTAGGTGGCAGTGAAGAGCTACTTTATACACTATACATGTCTCGGCCATTACTAAGTAAAGTGTGGTAATGAGATACTTGGGTCTTGGCTATGTGTTAATAAGGTATGTGAATGAGATATTTGGGTTTTGGCTATATCTTAATAAGGTATGTGAATGAAATATTTGGGTCTTGGCTATGTCTTAATAAGGTATGTGAATGAGATATTTGGGTCTTGGCTATGTCTTAATAAGGTATGTGAATGAGATATTTGGGTATTGGCTATGTCTTAATAAGGTGTGTGAATGAGATATTTGGGTCTTGGCTATGTCTTAATAAGATGTGGGAATTAGATATTTGGGTTTTGGCTATGTCTTAATAAGGTGTTAGAATGAGATATTTGGGTATTGGCTATGTCTTAATAAGGTGTGTGAATGAGATATTTGGGTCTTGGCTATGTCTTAATAAGGTGTGTGAATGAGATATTTGGGTCTTGGCTATGTCTTAATAAGGTGTGTGAATGAGATATTTGGGTCTTGGCTATGTCTTAATAAGGTGTGTGAATGAGATATTTGGGTCTTGGCTATGTCTTAATAAGGTGTGTGAATGAGATATTTGGGTCTTGACTATGTCTTAATAATATGTGGGAATGAGATATTTGGGTCTTTGCTATGTCTTAATAAGGTGTCAGAATGAGATATTTGGGTATTGGCTATGTCTTAATAAGGTGTCAGAATGAGATATTTGGGTCTTGGCTATGTCTTAATAAGATGTCAGAATGAGATATTTGGGTATTGGTTATGTCTTAATAAGGTATGTGAATGAGATATTTGGGTATTGGCTATGTCTTAATAAGATGTGGGAATGAGATATTTGGGTATTGGCTATGTCTTAATAAGGTGTGGGAATGAGATATTTGGGTATTGGCTATGTCTTAATAAGATGTGGAATGAGATATTTGAGTCTTGGCTATGTCTTAATAAGGTGTGGGAATGAGATATTTGGGTATTGGCTATGTCTTAATAAGATGTGGAATGAGATATTTGAGTCTTGGCTATGTCTTAATAAGGTGTCAGAATGAGATATTTGGGTCTTGGCTATGTCTTAATAAGGTGTGGGAATGAGATATTTGGGTCTTGGCTATGTCTTAATAAGGTGTCAGAATGAGATATTTGGGTCTTGGCTATGTCTTAATAAGGTGTGGGAATGAGATATTTGGGTCTTGACTATGTCTTAATAAGGTGTCAGAATGAGATATTTGGGTCTTGGCTATGTCTTAATAAGGTGTCAGAATGAGATATTTGGGTCTTGGATATGTCTTAATAAGATGTGGAATGAGATATTTGGGTATTGGCTATGTCTTAATAAGATGTGGAATGAGATATTTGAGTCTTGGCTATGTCTTAATAAGGTGTCAGAATGAGATATTTGGGTCTTGGCTATGTCTTAATAAGATGTGGAATGAGATATTTGAGTCTTGGCTATGTCTTAATAAGGTGTAGGAATGAGATACTTGGGTCTTGGCTACGTCTTAATAAGGTGTAGGAATGAGATACTTGGGTCTTGGCTATGTCTTAATAAGGTGTCAGAATGAGATATTTGGGTCTTGGCTATGTCTTAATAAGATGTGGAATGAGATATTTGAGTCTTGGCTATGTCTTAATAAGATGTGGAATGAGATATTTGAATCTTGGCTATGTCTTAATAAGGTGTCAGAATGAGATATTTGGGTCTTGGCTATGTCTTAATAAGGTGTGGGAATGAGATATTTGGGTCTTGGCTATGTCTTAATAAGGTGTCAGAATGAGATATTTGGGTATTGGCTATGTCTTAATAAGGTGTCAGAATGAGATATTTGGGTCTTGGCTATGTCTTAATAAGATGTGGAATGAGATATTTGGGTATTGGCTATGTCTTAATAAGATGTGGGAATGAGATATTTGGGTATTGGCTATGTCTTAATAATATGTGGGAATGAGATATTTGGGTCTTGGCTATGTCTTAATAAGGTGTGGGAATGAGATATTTGGGTCTTGACTATGTCTTAATAAGGTGTGTGAATGAGATATTTGGGTTTTGGCTATGTCTTAATAATATGTGGGAATGAGATATTTGGGTCTTGGCTATGTCTTAATAAGGTGTGGGAATGAGATATTTGGGTCTTGACTATGTCTTAATAAGGTGTCAGAATGAGGTATTTGGGTATTGGCTATGTCTTAATAAGGTGTCAGAATGAGATATTTGGGTCTTGGCTATGTCTTAATAAGGTGTCAGAATGAGATATTTGGGTATTGGCTATGTCTTAATAAGGTGTGGGAATGAGATATTTGGGTCTTGACTATGTCTTAATAAGGTGTCAGAATGAGATATTTGGGTCTTGGCTATGTCTTAATAAGGTGTGGGAATGAGATATTTGGGTCTTGACTATGTCTTAATAAGGTGTCAGAATGAGATATTTGGGTCTTGGCTATGTCTTAATAAGGTGTGGGAATGAGATATTTGGGTCTTGACTATGTCTTAATAAGGTGTCAGAATGAGATATTTGGGTCTTGGATATGTCTTAATAAGATGTGGAATGAGATATTTGGGTATTGGCTATGTCTTAATAAGATGTGGAATGAGATATTTGAGTCTTGGCTATGTCTTAATAAGGTGTCAGAATGAGATATTTGGGTCTTGGCTATGTCTTAATAAGATGTGGAATGAGATATTTGAGTCTTGGCTATGTCTTAATAAGATGTGGAATGAGATATTTGAATCTTGGCTATGTCTTAATAAGGTGTCAGAATGAGATATTTGGGTCTTGGCTATGTCTTTATAAGATGTGGAATGAGATATTTGAGTCTTGGCTATGTCTTAATAAGGTGTAGGAATGAGATACTTGGGTCTTGGCTACGTCTTAATAAGGTGTAGGAATGAGATACTTGGGTCTTGGCTATGTCTTAATAAGGTGTCAGAATGAGATATTTGGGTCTTGGCTATGTCTTAATAAGGTGGCAGAATGAGATATTTGAGTCTTGGCTATGTCTTAATAAGGTGTCAGAATGAGATATTTGAGTCTTGGCTATGTCTTAATAAGGTGTAGGAATGAGATACTTGGGTCTTGGCTATGTCTTAATAAGGTGTCAGAATGAGATATTTGGGTCTTGGCTATGTCTTAATAAGGTGGCAGAATGAGATATTTGAGTCTTGGCTATGTCTTAATAAGGTGTCAGAATGAGATATTTGAGTCTTGGCTATGTCTTAATAAGGTGTAGGAATGAGATACTTGGGTCTTGCCTATGTCTTAACAAGTTGTGGGAATGAGATACTTGGAGAAGGAATGAGATAATTAACAGTGTAATTAGTTCATTCCCACACCTTACCAAGCTAAGCTAGCATTGTGGTGAAGTACTTTGTTTTGCTATGTTATTAATGAGCTCACTGTGTGTTTGATTGGCAGCCCCTCTCCACCAGTCCGTGTAGTGGGTCTCCGACGCCGCCCGGTACTCTGGGGTCCCTGGGGATCTCACCTGGTCTGGACACCCCTGTTGGCCATGACGTGTTCATACTGTCCCCTGTGTACGGACACAGGTAAACTTACAAAAATCTGATTTTTGGCATGTCCAGATAGTCTGGAGAGCAACTCAAATGTGATTCCAGTGGAGCTTTCACAGATGTGTCTCAGTCTGGAGGCTCTTGAAGCTCAAATGGGACTTCGAAGCATCTACGTCAAACAATGACGATATGTTCTCCAGTTGTGGTTCCACGCAAAGTGGACTACACAGGACATTCAGATGTTTTAAGGGTGATTCTAAACTGTAGGGAGTGGAAAGAAGCTAGAAGGAAACATCCACATCTACAGCAGGGGTGTAGCCACAGGTAGGCCTACCTGGGCTGACCACAGGCCTATCAAATGATTGTCATAGGTTTTCTGCTAATTTGTCCCCTTTTATTACTAAAGTTGACATGGACTTTGAAATTTTAACTGTTATGGGGTTCTGATACTATACACTGAACTCTGAGACCAACAACCCAACGAGATGTTGGGAAAACTCTTGGTGAAACCTACCATTCATTGCCTTTTTCTATTGGCTAGGGAGGACGAGTCTGAGCGGATGGGTTTCGGAGTGTTTGGCTCAGAGTCTCCAGGGTTCTATATGGATCAGGAGGGTCTGGGGGGACATCACTTCCCTCTGTTGGAGGACGAATCAGGCAGGAACGTTGGAATACGGCGCAGAGACCGGACCCCCACCCGCAGTATGTACACTCACGAATACACATTGATATACAGTGGGTTTAGATCGTTAAGCACGATCTCACGTTCCGTGTTGCTTTTCCCTCAGGTGACCCCCGGCAAGTTTCCATGGCATCGGAGTGGCTTGCAGAGCCTCAGGAATCTGGCGTGTATAAGCGAGGAAGCAGAGGTGTCCACTTTATCTCACTTGACTTGATAGCTAGTTCAGTAGTCAGGGTGCCAGCTTTATTGTAATACACATTACTCATTGGGGTTCTTAAACTGTTCTTAAACGTTTGTCTGGTAGTGTATCTAAAAGGTTTTACTGGTAGTGTATCTAAAACGTTTGTCTGGTAGTGTATCTAAAACGTTTGGCTGGTAGTGTATTTAAAACGTTTGGCTGGTAGTGTATCTAAAACGTTTGACTGGTAGTGTATCTAAAACGTTTGACTGGTAGTGTATCTAAAACATTTGACTGGTAGTGTATCTAAAACGTTTGACTGGTAGTGTACTAAAACGTTTGACTGGTAGTGTACTAAAACGTTTGTCTGGTAGTGTATCTAAAACGTTTGTCTGGTAGTGTATCTAACACGTTTGACTGGTAGTGTATCTAAAACGTTTGACTGGTAGTGTATCTAAAACGTTTGACTGGAAGTGTATTTACACATTTGACTGGTAGTGTATCTAAAACGTTTGACTGGAAGTGTATTTACACATTTGACTGGTAGTGTATCTAAAACGTTTGACTGGTAGTGTATCTAAAACGTTTGACTGGTAGTGTATCTAAAACGTTTGTCTGGTAGTGTATTTACACATTTGACTGGTAGTGTATCTAAAACGTTTGACTGGTAGTGTATCTAAAACGTTTGTCTGGTAGTGTATTTACACATTTGACTGGTAGTGTATCTAAAACGTTTGACTGGTAGTGTATCTAAAACGTTTGACTGGAAGTGTATTTACACATTTGACTGGTAGTGTATCTAAAACGTTTGACTGGTAGTGTATCTAAAACGTTTGACTGGAAGTGTATTTACACATTTGACTGGTAGTGTATCTAAAACGTTTGACTGGTAGTGTATCTAAAACGTTTGACTGGTAGTGTACTAAAACGTTTGGCTGGTAGTGTATCTAAAACGTTTGACTGGTAGTGTATCTAAAACGTTTGTCTGGTAGTGTACTAAAACGTTTGGCTGGTAGTGTACTAAAACGTTTGACTGGTAGTGTATCTAAAACGTTTGACTGGTAGTGTATCTAAAACGTTTGTCTGGTAGTGTATCTAAAACGTTTGGCTGGTAGTGTATCTAAAACGTTTGACTGGTAGTGTACTAAAACGTTTGTCTGGTAGTGTATATAAAATGTTTGACTGGTAGTGTATCTAAAACGTTTGTCTGGTAGTGTATATAAAATGTTTAACTGGTAGTGTACTAAAACGTTTGACTGGTAGTGTATTAAAACGTTTAACTGGTAGTGTATCTAAAAGGTTTGACTGGTAGTGTATCTAAAACGTTTCTCTGGTAGTGTATCTAAAACGTTTCTCTGGTAGTGTACTAAAACGTTTGTCTGGTAGTGTATCTAAAACGTTTCACTGGTAGTGTATCTAAAACGTTTCTCTGGTAGTGTATCTAAAACCTTTCTCTGGTAGTGTATCTAAAATGTTTGGCTGGTAGTGTATCTAAAACGTTTAACTGGTAGTGTGTCTAAAACGTTTGGCTGGTAGTGTATCTAAACCGTTTGACTGGTAGTGTATATAAAATGTTTAACTGGTAGTGTATATAAAATGTTTAACTGGTAGTGTATTAAAACGTTTAACTGGTAGTGTATCTAAAAGGTTTGACTGGTAGTGTATCTAAAACGTTTGACTGGTAGTGTACTAAAACGTTTGTCTGGTAGTGTATATAAAATGTTTGACTGGTAGTGTATATAAAATGTTTAACTGGTAGTGTATTAAAACGTTTAACTGGTAGTGTATCTAAAAGGTTTGACTGGTAGTGTATCTAAAACGTTTCTCTGGTAGTGTTTTTAAAACGTTTCTCTGGTAGTGTACTAAAACGTTTGTCTGGTAGTGTATCTAAAACGTTTCACTGGTAGTGTATCTAAAACGTTTCTCTGGTAGTGTATCTAAAACGTTTGACTGGTAGTGTATCTAAAATGTTTGACTGGTAGTGTATCTAAAACGTTTCTCTGGTAGTGTATCTAAAATGTTTCTCTGGTAGTGTATCTAAAACATTTGACTGGTAGTGTATCTAAAACGTTTGTCTGGTAGTGTATTTACACATTTGACTGGTAGTGTATCTAAAACGTTTGACTGGTAGTGTATCTAAAACGTTTGACTGGAAGTGTATTTACACATTTGACTGGTAGTGTATCTAAAACGTTTGACTGGTAGTGTATTTACACATTTGACTGGTAGTGTATCTAAAACGTTTGACTGGTAGTGTATCTAAAACGTTTGACTGGAAGTGTATTTACACATTTGACTGGTAGTGTATCTAAAACGTTTGACTGGTAGTGTATCTAAAACGTTTGACTGGTAGTGTATTTACACATTTGACTGGTAGTGTATCTAAAACGTTTGACTGGTAGTGTATCTAAAACGTTTGACTGGAAGTGTGTTTACACATTTGACTGGTAGTGTATCTAAAACGTTTGACTGGTAGTGTATCTAAAACGTTTGACTGGTAGTGTATATAAAACGTTTGTCTGGTAGTGTACTAAAATGTTTAACTGGTAGTGTATCTAAAACGTTTGACTGGTAGTGTATCTAAAACGTTTGACTGGTAGTGTGCTAAAACGTTTGGCTGGTAGTGTATCTAAAACGTTTGTCTGGTAGTGTACTAAAACGTTTGACTGGTAGTGTATCTAAAACGTTTGACTGGTAGTGTATCTAAAACGTTTGGCTGGTAGTGTATCTAAAACGTTTGACTGGTAGTGTATCTAAAACGTTTGGCTGGTAGTGTATCTAAAACGTTTGACTGGTAGTGTACTAAAACGTTTGTCTGGTAGTGTACTAAAATGTTTAACTGGTAGTGTATCTAAAACGTTTAACTGGTAGTGTATCTAAAAGGTTTGACTGGTAGTGTATCTAAAACGTTTCTCTGGTAGTGTATCTAAAATGTTTGACTGGTAGTGTATCTAAAACGTTTAACTGGTAGTGTATCTAAAACGTTTCTCTGGTAGTGTATCTAAAACGTCTCTCTGGTAGTGTACTAAAACGTTTGTCTGGTAGTGTATCTAAAACGTTTGACTGGTAGTGTATCTAAAACGTTTGACTGGTAATGTATCTAAAATGTTTGACTGGTAGTGTATCTAAAACGTTTCTCTGGTAGTGTATCTAAAAGGTTTCTCTGGTATTGTATCTAAAACATTTGACTGGTAGTGTATCTAAAACGTTTGTCTGGTAGTGTATCTAAAACGTTTGTCTGGTAGTGTATTTACACATTTGACTGGTAGTGTATCTAAAACGTTTGTCTGGTAGTGTATTTGGACATTTGACTGGTAGTGTATCTAAAACGTTTGTCTGGTAGTGTATCTAAAACGTTTGTCTGGTGGTGTATCTAAAACGATTCTCTGGTAGTGTATCTAAAACGTTTCTCTGGTAGTGTATCTAAAACGTTTCTCTGGTAGTGTATCTAAAACGTTTGTCTGGTAGTGTATATAAAACGTTTGACTGGTAGTGTATCTAAAACGTTTGTCTGGTAGTGTATCTAAAACGTTTGTCTGGTAGTGTATCTAAAATGTTTGTCTGGTAGTGTATTTACACATTTGACTGGTAGTGTACTAAAACGTTTGTCTGGTAGTGTATCTAAAACGTTTGACTGGTAGTGTATCTAAAACGTTTGTCTGGCAGTGTATCTAAAACGTTTGACTGGTAGTGTATCTAAAACGTTTGACTGGTAGTGTATCTAAAACGTTTGTCTGGTAGTGTATCTAAAACGTTTGGCTGGTGGTGTATCTAAAACGTTTGTCTGGTAGTGTATCTAAATCGTTTGTCTGGTAGTGTATCTAAAATGTTTGTCTGGTAGTGTACTAAAACGTTTGTCTGGTAGTGTATCTAAAATGTTTAACTGGTAGTGTAATAAAACCTTTAACTGGTAGTGTATCTAAAAGGTTTGACTGGTAGTGTATCTAAAACGTTTCTCTGCAAGTGTATCTAAAACGTTTCTCTGGTAGTGTATCTAAAACGTTTGTCTGGTAGTGTATCTAAAACGTTTGACTGGTAGTGTATCTAAAACGATTCTCTGGTTGTGTATCTAAAACGTTTCTCTGGTAGTGTATCTAAAACGTTTGTCTGGTAGTGTATCTAAAACGTTTGACTGTTAGTGTATCTAAAACGTTTGTCTGGTAGTGTATCTAAAACGTTTGTCTGGTAGTGTATCTAAAACGTTTGGCTGGTAGTGTATCTAAAACGTTTGACTGGTAGTGTATCTAAAACGTTTGTCTGGTAGTGTATCTAAAACGTTTGACTGGTAGTGTATCTAAAACGTTTGACTGGTAGTGTATCTAAAACGATTCTCTGGTTGTGTATCTAAAACGTTTCTCTGGTAGTGTATCTAAAACGTTTGTCTGGTAGTGTATCTAAAACGTTTGTCTGGTAGTGTATCTAAAACGTTTGACTGGTAGTGTACTAAAACGTTTGTCTGGTAGTGTATCTAAAATGTTTGTCTGGTAGTGTATCGAAAACGTTTGATTGGTAGTGTATCTAAAACGTTTGACTGGTAGTGTATCTAAAACGTTTGACTGGTAGTGTATCTAAAACGTTTGTCTGGTAGTGTATCTAAAACGTTTGACTGGTAGTGTATCTAAAACGTTTAACTGGTAGTGTGTTTAAAATGTTGACTGGTAGTGTATCTAAAAGGTTTGTCTGGTAGTGTATCTAAAACGTTTGTCTGGTAGTGTATCTAAAACGTTTGTCTGGTAGTGTATTTACACATTTGACTGGTAGTGTACTAAAACGTTTGTCTGGTAGTGTATCTAAAACGTTTGACTGGTAGTGTATCTGAAACGTTTGTCTGGTAGTGTATCTAAATCGTTTGTCTGGTAGTGTATCTAAAATGTTTCTCTGGTAGTGTACTAAAACGTTTGTCTGGTAGTGTATCTAATACGTTTGACTGGTAGTGTATCTAAAACGTTTGACTGGTAGTGTATCTAAAACCTTTGTCTGGTAGTGTATCTAAAACGTTTGGCTGGTAGTGTATCTAAAACGTTTGGCTGGTAGTGTATCTAAAAGGTTTGACTGGTAGTGTATCTAAAACATTTCTCTGCAAGTGTATCTAAAACGTTTCTCTGGTAGTGTATCTAAAACGTTTGTCTGGTAGTGTATCTAAAACGTTTGACTGGTAGTGTATCTAAAACGATTCTCTGGTTTTGTATCTAAAACGTTTCTCTGGTAGTGTATCTAAAACGTTTGTCTGGTAGTGTATCTAAAACGTTTGACTGGTAGTGTATCTAAAACGTTTGTCTGGTAGTGTACTAAAACGTTTGTCTGGTAGTGTATCTAAAATGTTTGTCCGGTAGTGTATCTAAAACGTTTGATTGGTAGTGTATCTAAAACGTTTGACTGGTAGTGTATCTAAAATGTTTGTCTGGTAGTGTATCTAAAACGTTTGATTGGTAGTGTATCTAAAACGTTTGACTGGTAGTGTATCTAAAACGTTTGACTGGTAGTGTATCTAAATCGTTTGACTGGTAGTGTATCTAAAACGTTTGGCTGGTAGTGTATCTAAAACGTTTGACTGGTAGTGTATCTAAAACGCTTGACTGGTAGTGTATCTAAAACGTTTGACTGGTAGTGTATCTAAAACGTTTGTCTGGTAGTGTATCTAAACCGTTTGTCTGGTAGTGTATCTAAAACGTTTGTCTGGTAGTG
The DNA here is from genome assembly GCA_021613375.1 of Megaleporinus macrocephalus. NCBI lineage: Eukaryota > Metazoa > Chordata > Actinopteri > Characiformes > Anostomidae > Megaleporinus > Megaleporinus macrocephalus. The sequence continues at coordinate 3,876,778 of CM038726.1, forward strand.
TATCTAAAACGTTTGACTGGTAGTGTATCTAAAACGTTTGACTGGTAGTGTATCTAAAACGTTTGTCTGGTAGTGTATCTAAAATGTTTGTCTGGTAGTGTACTAAAACGTTTGTCTGGTAGTGTATCTAAAATGTTTAACTGGTAGTGTATTAAAACCTTTAACTGGTAGTGTATCTAAAAGGTTTGACTGGTAGTGTATCTAAAACATTTCTCTGCAAGTGTATCTAAAACGTTTGTCTGGTAGTGTATCTAAAACGTTTGTCTGGTAGTGTATCTAAAACGTTTGACTGGTAGTGTATCTAAAACGATTCTCTGGTTTTGTATCTAAAACGTTTCTCTGGTAGTGTATCTAAAACGTTTGTCTGGTAGTGTATCTAAAACGTTTGACTGGTAGTGTATCTAAAACGTTTGTCTGGTAGTGTACTAAAACGTTTGTCTGGTAGTGTATCTAAAATGTTTGTCTGGTAGTGTATCTAAAACGTTTGACTGGTAGTGTATCTAAAACGTTTGACTGGTAGTGTATCTAAAACGTTTGATTGGTAGTGTATCTAAAACGTTTGACTGGTAGTGTATCTAAAACGTTTGACTGGTAGTGTATCTAAAACGTTTGACTGGTAGTGTATCTAAAACGTTTGTCTGGTAGTGTATCTAAATCGTTTGACTGGTAGTGTATCTAAAACGTTTGGCTGGTAGTGTACTAAAACGTTTGTCTGGTAGTGTATCTAAAACGCTTGACTGGTAGTGTATCTAAAACGTTTGTCTGGTAGTGTATCTAAAACGTTTGTCTGGTAGTGTATCTAAACCGTTTGTCTGGTAGTGTATCTAAAACGTTTGTCTGGTAGTGTATCTAAACCGTTTGTCTGGTAGTGTATCTAAAACGTTTGACTGGTAGTGTATCTAAAACGTTTGGCTGGTAGTGTATCTAAATCGTTTGACTGGTAGTGTATCTAAAACGTTTGACTGGTGGTGTATCTAAAACGTTTGTCTGGTAGTGTATCTAAACCGTTTGTCTGGTAGTGTATCTAAAACGTTTGTCTGGTAGTGTATCTAAACCGTTTGTCTGTTCGTGTATCTAAAACGTTTGGCTGGTAGTGTATCTAAATCGTTTGACTGTTAGTGTATCTAAAGCGTTTGTCTGGTAGTGTATCTAAAACGTTTGTCTGGTAGTGTATCTAAAACGTTTGTCTGGTAGTGTACTAAAAGGTTTAACTGGTAGTGTTTACAGTGAATGTAGGTTACAGTCATTTCCAGTAATCTTCTGAAAGCAGCTGTGCTGATATTAATTAATTCCTCTATTTGAGTTGTCACCATGTAGACTGTGTGTTTCTGAGAAGGAGGATGGATGGTATGACGGATAGGCGTCTGTGTGTGAAATCAGCTCTCTTGTTGTGTTGAGTTATGTGGAAACTGGTTTCTAAAAACAGGATTGAGATTCGAGTGGGCGGCTGACACGCATCCAAATATAGAACCAAGAAACCCACAATAGGAAATGATGCACCTCTGAGCACGGTTCAGCACACACAGCCACACTTCTATTCAATGCCAGGATACATATATATATATATATATATAGGGGTTGGACAATGAAACTGTTAGTGTGGGAGGTTTCATGGCTAAATTGGACCAGTCTGGTGTTCAATCTTCATTACCTGCACCAGTAAGAGCAGAGTGTGAAGTTCAGTTAGCAGGTAAGATCTCAGTTTAGATCTAAATATTACAATAACACAACATTATGGGGCATACCAGAGTTCAAAAGAGAGAAGGACCAACCACATCCAACAGGATTAACTGTGGACGCGAGAGGAAGCTGTCTGAAAGGGGTGTTGGGTGCTAACCTGGATTGTATCCAAAAACCATAAAACCACGGCTGCCCAAATCACGGCAGAGTTAAATGTTCACCTCAGCTTCTCCTGTTTCCACCAGAACTGTCCGTCAGGAGCTCCACAGGGTCAATATACACGGCCGGGCTGCTATAGCCAAACCTTTGGTCACTCGTGCCAATGCCAAACGTCGGTTTCAATGGAGTAAGGAGATCAAATCTTGGGCTGTGGACAATGTGAACCATGTATTGTTCTCTGATGATCCACCTTTACTGTTTTCATCACATCCAGGAGAGATATAGTGTGGAGAAGCTCCAAAGAAGCGTACCACCCAGACTGTTGCATGCCCAGAGTGAAGCATGGGGGTGGATCAGTGATGGTTTGGGCTGCCATATCATGTAATTCCCTTGGCCAAGCACTACCGAACCATTCTGGAGGACCATGTGCATCCAATGGTTCAAACATTGTATCCTGATGACGATGCACCAATACACACAGCAAGACTGGAGAAAGATGGTTTGATGAACATGAAGGTGAAGTTGAACATCTCCCACGGCCTGCACAGTCACTAGATCTAAATATTATTGAGCCACTTTGGGGTGTTTTGGAGGAGCGAGTCAGGAAACGTCTTCCTCCACCAGCATCACGTAGTGACCTGGACACTGTCCTGCAAGAAGAATGTCTTAAAATCCCTCTGACCACTGGGCAGGACTTGTATATGTCATTCCCAAGACTCAATAAGAGCATAGCCTAAACGATAGACCCCCACACCTGTTACCTGTTGTGGTCTTCAGATACGTCATCTTCCCTTTCGTTTCTGAAATAATGGGTGTCCTGAACTCGCCCATCCTGTGTATACAAACTCTCTCTCTCTGTCTCTCTGTCTCTTGCAGACTCGGACTCGTCCCTCCTGCGGTTCCTGAGTGACGACCGGATCCTGGTCCTCCAGGAAGAGGCAGACTTCTCCCAGCGGGACACGAGCCGGCGGACCCGGAAGAAGAGTCGAAATCCCAGCAGCCCCAGCTTTCCCATCAGCCCCTCCATGCTGGCCCCGCCCGTGCGGCTGGACTCGGGACCCCCGGACGGGCTGCCCTTCCCCGTGTCTGACTCCAACACCATGCCACACTACCACGTGAGTCCACGCACAAGAGCTAAACACTGAGTTCATCACACACACGACCACACGGGGGCTATAGACACGCTCAGTACGGCCGAGTCCAGTCTGAGCACTACATCACAGCCGCCCACAGGAAACCATACGGGAACCAGTTCACTTAAACATAACATCAGATCCCAGTATGATATAAAATAACCATAACCCTATAACAAAAGCCATTTAACCATCTATAGCATAAAACCTATATATACTCACAGCTCCACTGACCATACAGGAGCTCCACCCACAGACTGTAGTTCATCTGATTCTCTGTATACTTTACTACTCTGTTCTTTAATGATCAGGACCCCCTCAGGACCACCACAGAGCAGATACTATTAGGGAGGTGGGTCACTCTAAGCACTGCAGTGACACTGACGTGGTGGTGGTGTAGTTACACATGTACAATGTAAATACAGTATATACAGTATACAGTGTAAATACAGTATATACAGTATATACAGTATACAGTGTAAATACAGTATATACAGTATACAGTGTAAATACAGTATATACAGTATATACAGTATACAGTGTAAATACAGTATATACAGTATATACAGTATAGAGTGTAAATACAGTATATACAGTATATACAGTATACAGTGTAAATACAGTATATACAGTATACAGTGTAAATACAGTATATACAGTATATACAGTATTACAGTATTACAGTATATACAGTATTACAGTATTACAGTATATACAGTATATACAGTATATACAGTATTACAGTATTACAGTATATACAGTATACAGTAATACAGTATATACAGTATAGAGTGTAAATACAGTATATACAGTATAGAGTGTAAATACAGTATAGAGTGTAAATACAGTATATACAGTATACAGTGTAAATACAGTATATACAGTATAGAGTGTAAATACAGTATATACAGTATAGAGTGTAAATACAGCATATACAGTATATACAGTATAGAGTGTAAATACAGTATATACAGTATATACAGTGTACAGTGTAAATACAGTATATACAGTGTACAGTGTAAATACAGTATACAGTGTAAATACAGTATATACAGTGTACAGTGTAAATACAGTATACAGTGTAAATACAGTATATACAGTATATACAGTGTACAGTGTAAATACAGTATATACAGTGTACAGTGTAAATACAGTATACAGTGTAAATACAGTATATACAGTGTACAGTGTAAATACAGTATATACAGTATACAGTGTAAATACAGTATATACAGTGTACAGTGTAAATACAGTATACAGTGTAAATACAGTATATACAGTGTACAGTGTAAATACAGTATACAGTGTAAATACAGTATATACAGTATATACAGTATACAGTGTAAATACAGTATATACAGAATATACAGTATAGAGTGTAAATACAGTATATACAGTATACAGTGTAAATACAGTATATACAGAATATACAGTATAGAGTGGAAAGTGGTGGCACCACTTTATATTCAGTGTCTGTGTATGTGAACAACTATGTAACTACTAGTGATGTAGTAATGTTACAGATGGGTTACAGCAGTACAGCGTATGTAGTAACACACGTATATCACTTTCTTTTATGACTCATTAAGGTTATCTTGATAGCTGCAACAGCACATATAACAGTAATCCATCTGTAACCGTGATACCACTAGTAGTTACAGTGTTGTTACATGTGTAATTACATAATCTGTACCGCTGTAGTCCATCTGTAACAGTGACTACATCACTAGTAGTTACAGTGTTGTTACATGTGTAATTACATAATCTGTACCGCTGTAGTCCATCTGTAACAGTGACTACATCACTAGTAGTTACAGTGTTGTTACATGTGTAATTACATAATCTGTACTGCTGTTATTCATCTGTAACAGTGGCTACATCACTAGTAGTTAAATAAGTTGTTGTTACAGACGCTGTATATAAAGTGGGGCTAGCGTTATGTTCCAGTTTTAATGGTGCGGTGACTCTGAGTCACATATCTGTTTGTGTGGTGTAACCATCACCCCCCCCACCTCACATAACCACTACAATAGTGCACACACACACACACACACACACACACACACACACACACACACGTTCACGTTACCTATATACCCCGACTGCACGTTTTCAGTTTCCAACAGGAAATGACCCCACTGATGCTCTCTCTCTCTCTCTCTCTCTCTCTCTCTCTCCCCCCTCTCTCTCTCCCCTCCCCTTCTCTCTCTCTCTCCCCTCCCCTTCTCTCTCTCTGTCTCTCTCTCGTTTTTTTCTTTCAGAGGGCGTCAGACACGCTCCGGGCCGACACAGATAGGTGAGCAAACTCTTCTTTTGGTTTCATCTCATTTAAAACTACATACACAGTAAAAGGGAAAACGATGCTTTGACTTTGAAAAGTTTAATTTGATGGAGTTTTATTCACTGATACTGAAACTGAACTGAATGGTAGGTTAGCAGAAGAAGAACCTGTGTGTTATGCCCAGGAACGTATTCCATCAAGTTCAGATTACTCCGAATAGTAAAGCAGCCTGTATAGAAGTACTGACCTAGCTGAGTATAGCATATATCTACAGCTCACTGATATACCTCACATAGTAATAATACAGAGTATGTGGTTATACTTAAACCTTCCAGCTTACCAACAAGCAGGGTGTTCTAGAACTGGGGCAAAAGGTTAAGAACCTATGTTCTACATTAGCGGTCCTCAACATCCCACCTGCTTATAGCTCCAAAGCACTGCAGCCCACAGAAACACGAACACCAGCTTTTTAAAACACAGGTTTATTCCTAATTTTAAGATTTGACCCTTAAAACCTGAGAATCAAAGACGGTAACAGATCGGAACATCCATTTACCTTCAATCATACAATAGAACCAGAATCTACATAGAACCATGAACAGCAAGAAGGGTCTGGGTTCAATTCCCCCGACCATGCAGAGTCCTTTCTATTCATGTTCTCCCAGCTTGTAGCAACAGAAGAACCTCCTTTGGTGTCACATGGATTCATTTTTCAAAAGATTCTATATAGAACCATGTATAGAAAGAAGGGTCTGGGTTCAATTCCCCGACCATGCCTCCAGAGTCCTCTCTATGCATGTTCTCCCAGCTTGTAGCAACAGAAGAACCTCCTTTGGTGCCACATGGATTCATTTTTCAAAAGATTCTATATAGAACCATGTTTAGCAAGAAGGGTCTGGGTTCGATTCCCTGGCCAAGTGACCAGGGTCCTTTCTGTGCATGTTCTCTGCATGTATTTGGTTCTATAGGGCTAGAAACCCATGAAGAACCAGAGTGTAAATAATATAAAGTACTGTGAAGTGATGGTTGTAACATACTAGGGGCTAGGAACCCATGAAGAACCAGAGTGTAAATAATATAAAGTACTGTAAAGTGATGGTTGTAACATACTAGGGGCTAGGAACCCATGAAGAACCAGAGTGTAAATAATATAAAGTACTGTAAAGTGATGGTTGTAACATACTAGGGGCTAGAAACCAATAACGAACCAGAGTGTAAATAATATAAAGTACTGTGAAGTGATGGTTGTAACATGCTAGGGGCTAGAAACCCATGAAGAACCAGAGTGTAAATAATATAAAGTACTGTGAAGTGATGGTTGTAACATACTAGGGGCTAGAAACCCATGAAGAACCAGAGTGTAAATAATATAAAGTACTGTGAAGTGATGGTTGTAACATACTAGGGGCTAGGAACCCTTGAAGAACCAGAGTGAAAATAATATAAAGTACTGTGAAGTGATGGTTGTAACATACTAGGGGCTAGAAACCAATAACGAACCAGAGTGTAAATAATATAAAGTACTGTGAAGTGATGGTTGTAACATACTAGGGGCTAGGAACCCATGAAGAACCAGAGTGTAAATAATATAAAGTACTGTGAAGTGATGGTTGTAACATACCAGGGGCTAGGAACCCATGAAGAACCAGAGTGTAAATAATATAAAGTACTGTAAAGTGATGGTTTTAACATACTAGGGGCTAGGAACCCATGAAGAACCAGAGTGTAAATAATATAAAGTACTGTAAAGTGATGGTTGTAACATACTAGGGGCTAGAAACCCATGAAGAACCAGAGTGTAAATAATATAAAGTACCTGTGGAGCAGTTGGAGGTTAGGTGTCTTGCTCAAGGGCATCTGCCAGTTCAGGGCATCGAACCAGCGACCTTCTGGTCACAAGATTTAGCCATCGTATGAAGCCAGTGTCGTTGTACCTATTACCTTATGGTGCTAGATACATGAGGCAGGGCCTCGAGGCAGCTGCCTTCAGTTCATGTCACCCAAGACGACGTTAC
>CM038726.1:3894045-3944045 GCA_021613375.1 Megaleporinus macrocephalus
CCAAAATTAAAAGCTTCTTCTTCGCCACCGACCACCTGGAGGAGATGAACAGGCAAGTTCCTCCTCTCCTCTGTGCTCCTGCTCCTCTCTCTCTCTTTCATGCTCGTCTTTCTCCTCCTCTCGTCTCTGCTCAGCGTTTGTCTTTCCTGTTTCAGGTGGATGAATCGTCTGGGCTTGGCTGCCATCGGCTACACCCCTGATGACCCGGTGCCACGCCCGGATGAAGGTGAGGAAGGGGCTTGCTAGGGGTTGCGTTAAAGTGCAGTGGTCCTAAAATGCCAGTACAGTCCCACATTCCACTAATATTTCACTAATATTCCACTAATATTCCACTAAAATTCCACTAATATTCCACTGATATTCCACTGATATTCCACTAATATTCCACTAAAATTCCACTAAAATTCCACTAATATTCCACTGATATTCCACTAAAATTCCACTAAAATTCCACTAAAATTCCACTACAATTCCACTGATATTCCACTGATATTCCACTAATATTCCACTAATATTCCACTCATATTCCACTGATATTCCACTAATATTCCACTAAAATTCCACTGATATTCCATTTATATTCCACTGATGTTCCACTGATGTTCCACTATTATTCCACTAATCTTCCACTAATATTAAACTAATATTACACTAATATTCCACTGATGTTCCACTTATATTCCACTATTATTCCACTAATATTCCACTAATATTAAACTAATATTCCACTAATATTCCACTGATGTTCCACTTATATTCCACTATTATTCCACTAATATTCCACTAAAATTTCACTGATATTCCACTGATGTTCCACTATTATTCCACTAATATTCCACTAATATTCCACTTATATTAAACTAAAATTACACTAATATTACACTAAAATTCCACTGATATTCCACTATTATTCCACTAATATCCCACTAATATTCCACTAATATTACACTGATATTCCACTATTATTCCACTGATATTCCACTAAAATTCCTCTGATATTCCACTATTATTCCACTGATATTCCACTTATGTTCCACTGATATTCCACTGATGTTCCACTGATATTCCACTGATGTTCCACTTATACTCCACTATTATTTCACTATTATTCCACTAAAATTCCACTAATATTCCAGTGATATTCCACTAAAATTCCACTAATATTCCACTAAAATTCCACTGATATTCCACTAATATTCCACTAAAATTCCACTGATATTCCATTTATGTTCCACTGATGTTCCACTGATGTTCCACTATTATTCCACTAATCTTCCACTAATATTAAACTAATATTACACTAATATTCCACTGATGTTCCACTTATATTCCACTATTATTCCACTAATATTCCACTAATATTAAACTAATATTACACTAATATTCCACTGATGTTCCACTTATTTTCCACTATTATTCCACTAATATTCCACTAATATTCCACTAAAATTTCACTGATATTCCACTGATGTTCCACTGATGTTCCACTATTATTCCACTAATATTCCACTAATATTCCACTTATATTAAACTACAATTACACTAATATTACTCTAAAATTCCACTGATATTCCACTATTATTCCACTAATATCCCACTAATATTCCACTAATATTACACTGATATTCCACTATTATTCCACTGATATTCCACTAAAATTCCTCTGATATTCCACTATTATTCCACTAATATTCCACTATTATTCCACTATTATTCCACTGATATTCCACTAAAATTCCTCTGATATTCCACTATTATTCCACTGATATTCCACTGATGTTCCACTGATATTCCACTGATGTTCCACTTATATTCCACTGTTATTCCACTAATATTCCACTAATATTCCACTGATGTTCCACTTATACTCCACTATTATTTCACTATTATTCCACTAATATTCCACTAATATTACACTAATATTACACTGATATTCCACTAAAATTCCACTGATATTCCACTAATATTCCACTGATATTCCCTTGTTATTCCACTAGTATTCCACTATTATTCCACTGATATTCCACTATTATTCCACTGATAATCCACTAAAATTCCACTAATATTCCACTTATATTCCACTGATAACCACTTGATATTCCACTGATAATGTCCTGATATTCCACTGATAATATCCTGATATTCCACTGATAACCTCCTGATATTCCACTGATAACCTCCTGATATTTCACTAATATTCTCCTGATATTCCACTGATATTCTCCTGATATTCCACTGATAATCACTTGATATTCCACTGATAATCTCCTGATATTCCACTGATAATCTCCTGATATTCTACTGATAATCTCCTGATATTCTACTGATAATCCCCTGATATTCCACTGATAATCTCCTGATATTCCACTGATAATCTCCTGATATTCCACCGATAATCTCCTGATATTCTACTGATAATCCCCTGATAATCCACTGATAATCTCCTGATATTCCACTGATAATCCCCTGATATTCCACTGATATTCTCCTGATATTCCACTGATAATCTCCTGATATTCCACTGATATTCTCCTGATATTCCACTGATAATCTCCTGATATTCTACTGATAATCTCCTGATATTCCACTGATAATCTCCTGATATTCCACTGATAATCTCCTGATATTCCACTGATAATCTCTGATATTCCACTGATAATCTCCTGATATTCCAGTGGAATTCCACTGATGTTGTTGTTATTCCACGGATATTGTACTGGTATCCATGCTGCTGATGTTCCAGCAGTACTGGTGGGCTGTGTTTCCTGAATTAAGAGTGTAATTGTTACAGATTACTGGAGCGAGAGTGATCAGGAGGAGATGGACGGCTCCATGACCCTCAAACAGGAATCGACGTACCATCGCAACCCATCCGTGAGTCCTCCTTCTCTCGTTTCCTGTCCATCTGTTATTACAGACTACTGAACCCGCCTAAACCGGAGACTCTGCCGATAGGACTATTGATTACTGATCACCGGTATTGATCGGCTGACTGTTCCCTGGTTTTGCAGGCCAGTTCGTCCAGCCCGTTTGCCGAGCGCCACTTCTCCAGCGGCTCCACCTTCTCCCACTCGTCTGCCGAGGACTCGCACTCGTCCTGTCGCTCCACCCACCGCGAGCGCCGCTCCTGGCAGGACCTGATTGAGACGCCGGTGGGCAGCTCGGGGCTCCACTACCTCCAGACCGCAGGGGGCGGCGCAGCGGGCGAGGGGCGGAGCATGCCGCTGTCCCCTGAAAGGCTCCGGCAGGCCACTCTTCCAGCCCGACGCCGGCGGTGCCCGCCCGAACGGGACGGCCCTTTCCCGCTCACGGACAGTGAGGAGCCCCGTCCCCGGCACGTCCCCGTTCACAAACAGAGGAGCCAGAGCCTCCCTCGGAACAGGGGGGTCCTGCACACGCACACGGGACACGTGCACACCCACGGGACGCTCCGGCCCCGGACACGGCTCCACGAGGAGGAGGACGAAGAGGAGCAGGAAGAGGAAGGTATGCGCGAGGGCCAGCAGCTGGACCCACTGGAGGAGCTTTACCGCTCTCTGGAGCAGGCCAGCGTCTCCGCCTTCGGTCACCAGCGACCCTCCACGCGGCAGGAGTTCCGGCGCTCCTTCGTCAAACGCTGCAATGACCCGGCCACCAACGAGAGGCTCCACCGCATACGAGCGCTGCGCTCCACACTGAAGGTACGAGGGGCCCAAGAATTGCTAGACCTTTAATTTGGCCCTGAAATGTTGTTCCAATTACTGCTAGCGTCCCCATGAGATTCCAGTACTTTGTTAGTACTAAACTAATGGCAATTCGACCCGAGGCTCGTGACAGTAGAGAGTATAGAGCTCCCGCTGCTGTCTTCAATTCCTAGGGGCTTCAGGAGGCCTAGGGTTAGGTTAGGAGGTATAGAAGGTACGCACTGACATCACTTACCTTCTGCAACAAGGTTGCATTTACTAGGGAATGCAGAGAAACCAGGAATGAAACAAGTGACCATCTGCAAAAATTGCAGGCTGCCGGACTTTACAAAACTTATCAATTCTTGTGGTCGTTGTGATCTTTATTGCTTCTCGGTTCCAAGAAGACCACATGTGATGGGCAGTTGTTCTGCATTAGACCTCACAGGATGGACAGTTGTTCTGCATTGCATTAGACCACATAGGACAGGCAGTTGTTCTGCATTAGACCACATAGGACAGGCAGTTGTTCTGCATTAGACCACATGGGATGGGCAGTTGTTCCGCATCAGACCAAACAGGATGGGCAGTTGTTCTCCATTGCATTAGACCACATAGGATGGGCAGTTGTTCTGCATTAGACCAAACAGGATGGGCAGTTGTTCTGCATTAGACTACACAGGATGGGCAGTTGTTCTGCATTGCATTAGACTACACAGGATGGGCAGTTGTTCTGCATTAGACCACATGGGATGGGCAGTTGTTCCGCATCAGACCAAACAAGATGGGCAGTTGTTCTGCATTAGACCACACGGGATGGGCAGTTGTTCTGCATTAGACCACATGGGATGGGCAGTTGTTCTGCATTAGACCACATGGGATGGGCAGTTGTTCTGCATTAGACCACACGGGATGGGCAGTTGTTCTGCATTAGACCACATGGGATGGGCAGTTGTTCTGCATTAGACCTCACAGGATAGGCAGTTGTTCTGCATTAGACCCCACAGGATGGGCAGTCTTCGAACCTGGGGCACCAAAACTTGTGCATGCGACTATGTCCATCTGTAAAAGACTGTCTTTGTGGGCGGGGCTAGAACGGGTGGGTTAATTGCTGCGTTAAGGTGATGTCTGATCAGATTTCCGTCCCTATCCTCCTTCAAGGCTAAAGAAGGAGACCTGGCTGCCATCGGTCAGGTGCTGGACGACACCTGCCTGACCTCGCGGAAGTTCCGAGAGTGGAAGCAGAGGAACCACGAGCTCTTCCTGGATATCTGCGAGTTTAGCAGCAGCCCTCTGGAGCCGCCCGCCGACCCCAGCGACCCCTCGCCTCTGTCTCCCACGCTGTTGATGCACACGCACTCCTTCATAGAGACCCACGTCTGAGACGCACACACTGCTTTATACAGAGACATATCTGATCTGCGCCCGGACCACCGCCATTCCCGACTAACGACCAAGAAGGACGAGCTGTTCCCAGAAAATCAGCAGACAATTACACGCCCGTATACAATCAAATCCGTCAGAGTTTAATGTGTCCACTTGTTACAGTTCACCTGTACACAGGTAGGTGCAGGTAGTGTTACTGCTCACTGTATGTCCAGATACTCAGGTGGTAAACGAATGGACGCTGTAATGAAGTGGACACACTGGACACTCAAACATTATTAAGACCCCTCTCTAACTTCCGCCACAGCTCGTACCGACTGGCCCTCCTGACCGGAAATGGACGGGCGGTCCCAGTGCTGGACGCTCCTTCCATTATTTTTTTTTTAGGGAAAAAAATAAATGTCACACGTGAACTAAACACTGTGCAACCCAACGTCCCCCCCCCCCGCCTCCTTCCATAGGTGTCCTGACCCTCTCCCTGACCATAACTGACCACTATGTGAGCCAGAGCACTGTAAAAGAACTCTCACGGCGTTTTTTTTCTTTTTGTGCGAGGACTCCAGAACTCTAGTCCGCCTTCGCGAGGTGACCGCTCCATCTGTCCACTTGAAACTGACCGCCAGAGATGCATCTCTCTTTTTTCTCCCCCTCCGTGTGGATTTAGATTTATAGCTTTGTTTGTTTGTTGGTTTCTTCTTTCTTTTCTCGTACTCCTTTGTTTATCCGTTCGTCTCCTTCCCTCAGAATGCTGCAGGACGAGCGCTCATGTAGCCATGGGCAACGGGCTTCACTCTGTTACCAAGCAACACCGCCCTACTGTGTTAACTCTGAGCATGCAAGACTGTGCGCGAATGTGAGCGAGCGAGGTAGAGATACAGCCTGAGAGAGAGAGAGAGAGAGAGAGAGAGAGAGGCCGGGAGAGGATTGGCCGGCCAGTGAGGCGTTTGTAAGGTTGAACGATACTCGGGTTCATTAGAGTATTTAGAGTATTAACTCCTGCATGGTTTAATGATACATATATATATATTCCTATATTCCCAAACGGGCTGATGAAGTATGTATATAAGACAATATCCTTTACATAGCTGCATCCTCTGTTGGAAAACAACTGTGAACTTTCATTGTGAATGCAATCTTCTGGCGCTGCAAAGGCAGAAGCTTTCTACTTCTATATTGTTTTCTTTTTTTTAAAAAAAAACAAAGAAAAACGGGCGAAAAGAGAAAAAACGGAGAAAAAACGGAAAAAAAACGGAAAAAAAACGGAAAAAAACGGAAGACGAAACATACAAAGAAAAAAAAAGAAAAGCTTTGCTTATCCGGTATTCTGACTGTTTTCTGCTCGGGGTCAGCCCGGCGGCTGGCTATTACCTCTTAAGCTATGGGTTACATTCAGGTCGGAGAATTATTATTATTATTATTATTATTATTATTATTATTATTATTATTATTATTATTTATGGGTATTCTTTCCTTCTTCAGTCCTTATTCGGAATTCCACTTGCGGATGTCCAGGTCTGAGCTTCACTGACCAATTTCCGTTTCGCCCTTACAAGCCAAGAAGCTGCGTCGTGGTTGGGCGTAGTTGAATGTAGGAACTTTAGAAGCTCCGCCCCCGTCACATTTTGGTTCACATTTGATTTCTCTCCGCCGTTGAAACTCGGTTAACTGATATTATAAGAACTTTGTTTCATTTTTAACTGTGCATGAGCACAAACCCCGCCCCCGCCCCGCCCCCGCCCAGGCTGGAAGCAAATAAGGCACCCTTTGATGCACAAGCTAAGCAAACCCCCTCTAATGCACAATAGGGATTCATTTCCTGTGTTACTGTATGTACTGCTGAGTATCTCTTTGGTAAATATACTGAAATTAGTTTATTTAATTACTTAGTGTTTCAAGTGTTTTTGTCTTAAATCATAAATTAAATTTTTATTTATTTACTGCATGACCAAAAATAGTGTTTGTAAATACGCTCCCGACTGCAAATGTTTACAAACGTCAACAGTTCCTATCAACATCCATAGCGATTAATTAAGGGGTTAGTTTTGAGTCATGTTGTGGGTTAGAAGGCAGTGATATAAACATGATTATTATTAATAAAGTATTAAAAATAAACTAAAAATCAGGTTTATGATGATCACTAACAAGTAAAATTCATGGAAGCTTGAATTATAAAATGAAATAATTGCAAAGATAGAGAAGTAAACATCTCAATTGGGTTACTTTTGATTTTGGTTGTGCAACAAAGGCTTAAACCCATATTTGTATATTTATTGACACGTTTAGTTACATTTGCGTTTTTGCGTTGTTCAAATTACGCTGTTCAATTTTTCATTTTTCTGTTTTTTTAATGTCAGAAAGTTATAAAAACTTGGTAAATTTTTGATGAACATTTAAAATAAGTTAATTATGCTTTTTGAAGATATTATTTAGCTTATACTTACAAATATAAATGTAATATGTACTGGTGTATTCATGGTGGGGTGGTAGGTGGTCCCAATATTTGAAATCATGCAAGATATTTGGATTTAGTTATTGTTTAAAAATCAATTTATAGCCAAAAATGACCAAAACATGGTGAAAATATAAACTTTTATAATTCAGCGAACATTAAAAATAAGTTAATGATGTTTTTAATATCAATTTGCTTATACTTATAATTTGATACATACCGGTTTAGGTGGGTCCATTTTTGAAATCATGCAAGATATTTTGATTTAATTATAATCTAAAACTAATTAAAACCAAAAATGACCAAACCATGAAGAAAATATAAAATATAAACATTGGCAAACATTAAAAATAAGTGAATTCTGCTCTTTAAAAAAATATTATTCATATTTTTAATTACAAACAGAAATGTAATATATAGTGGTGTAGTGGTGGTGGTGGGGGCGCGTAAGGAGTCACACATTTTTATAATTACAGTCTAAAACTCAAATTAAAGCCAAAAATGACCAAACCATGAAGAAAATATAAAATATAAAAATTGGCCAGGGTAAGTTTCGAAATATTATTTAGCTTACACTTACAAATAAAAATGCAATATATACTGGTGTAGTGGTGGGGGGAGGTGTGAGTCACACGTACAGTTTAAAACTTAATGCCAAAAATGACCAAAACATGGTGAAAATATAACATACAAATATGGCAAATACTAAAAATAAGTTAGTGATGCTTTTTTAAATATCATTTTATTTATACTTAGAAACACAAATGTCATATACATACTGGTAAAGTATGGGGGGTCTTGCTTTTTCAAATCATGCAAGATATTTTGATATAATCATAGTCTAAAACTCTAGTTAAAACCAAAAATGATCAAATCATGAAGAAAATATGAAATATAAAAATTGCCAAACATTAAAAACAAGTTAGTTCTGCTTTTTCTAAATATTATTTCGCTTACACTTACAAATAAAAATGTAATATATACTGGTGTAGTGGTGGGGGAAGGTATAAGGAGTCACGTGTACAGTCTAAAACTCAAATTAAAGCCAAAAATGACCAAAACATGGTGAAAAAATAACATATACAAATTTGCCAAATCCTAAAAATAAATTAGTGATGCTTTTTTAAAATATTATTTTATTTATACTTAGAAACACAAATGTCATATACATGCTGGTGAAGTATGGGAGGTCTCACTTTTTCAAATCATGCAAGATATATATATATTTGCCAAACATTAAAAATAATTTAATGATGTTTTATATATAAATTTGCTTATACTTAAAAATACGAATGTGATACTGGTGTAGTGGTGGGGCGGTACAGGGGTCCCATTTATTCAAATTATGCAAGATATTTTAATTTGATTATAGTCTAAAACTCAAATTAGCTAAGGTCAGTAATGACGAAAGTGTTTTCATAGTACTTCCATATACTTTGTTGAGTCTATAACAGTTATTATTAGTCCTTAACTTAATTTTTATTGGGGTCATTATTATCAGACTGATATTGTAATTGGCATCAAAATTAAATCTATATATTGAATTTATTGTGTTACAATACTAAGTACTTAATATAGTCCGAAATAATATCCATAAATGACCTCACTGTGGTGAGCGATCCTGGCGGCTTGTAAGGGTGAACGTGAGGAGCTGATCTGAGGAAAGTGGAATTTTCTGGACGGCGTTCTCGTTTTCTGTTCTGTCCACATGACTTTGGTTCCATTAGGTGGTGAGTAGGATTGTGGGATGTATTTTAATTGAGTAGAATGTACTTCTTTTTTAACGGTCTGTAAATTGTACAGCATATCGGAAACTAACGCCCACATTGTTTTAGTCTTTTGTGTTTTGATGATTGCACTGGTGTTCAGTGTCCCTCATTCCGTCCACCAGTTCTCTGAATCTGTGTGTGTGGGTGGCAGTGTGTGGGTGGGGAGTGTGTGTGTGTGTGTGTGTGTGTGTGTATGTGTGTATGTGTGTGGGTGGGCTTCACTGTGAGTGCAGGTTGCACTGAAACTTTTACAAAAGAAATGATTTTCTTCGTTCTCCTGAAATCCACCTCACACTTCCTGCCCTTCCCTGCACTCCACAGCCAATCATCTCACTCCACTGCAGGCTCCTTTTTCCTATATATACATATATAAATATAAATATATATATATATGAGATAAAGATTGTAAAATGTAAAACAAATAAATGAAGTTCTCTGCACTTATGGGGTTGTGTTGTGATTTAAATAAACAAACAATTCATAATAGATTCACAGAATTTTTATGAAATGTTGAGTAAACATTGTAAGTATATAGTATATATTGAGCAAACAATACAAGCATTGAGTATATATTGAGTAAACATGGTCAACATTGATAATATATTGAGTAAACAATGCAAGCATTGAGTATATATTGAGTAAACATGGTCAACATTGATAATATATTGAGTACACAATGCAAGCATTGAGTATATATTTAGTAAACATGGTCAACATTGATAATATATTGAGTACACAATGCAAGCATTGAGTATTTATTGTGTAAACATGGTCAACATTGATAATATATTGAGTACACAATGCAAGCATTGAGTATATATTTAGTAAACATGGTCAACATTGATAATATGTTGAGTACACAATGCAAGCATTGAGAATATATTTAGTAAACATGGTCAACATTGATAATATATTGAGTAAACAATGCAAGCATTGAGTATATATTTAGTAAACATGGTCAACATTGATAATATATTGAGTAAACAATGCAAGCATTGAGTATATATTTAGTAAACATGGTCAACATTGATAATATATTGAGTACACAATGCAAGCATTGAGTATTTATTGTGTAAACATGGTCAACATTGATAATATATTGAGTACACAATGCAAGCATTGAGTATATATTTAGTAAACATGGTCAACATTGATAATATATTGAGTAAACAATGCAAGCACTGAGTATATATTTAGTAAACATGGTCAACATTGATAATATATTGAGTACACAATGCAAGCATGTAATATATATTGTATAAACATGGTAAGTATTGAGTGAACATTGTAAATATTGAATATATGTTGCATAAACATAGTAAGTATTGAGTATGTATTTAGTAAACATTGTAAGTATTGAGTATTTATTGTGTAAAGATAGTAATTATTGAGAATATATTGAGTAAACAATGCAAGTATTGAGTATATATTAAGGAAACATCGTAAGCAGTGAGTATATATTAAGGAAACATCGTAAGCATTGAGTAAATATTAAGTAAACAATGCTAGCACTAAGTATATATTGAGTAAACATCGTAAGCATTGAGTATATATTGTGAAAACATGAGATGTCTTGAGTTTGTATTTAGTAAACATTGTAAGCATTGGGTATATATTGTGTAAATATGGTCAGTACTTGTATATATTTCTAAACACTTATGAGGGTGTACATATATTTTATTGATATAATGACATCACAACATATTTCAGTGATATACAGTGAAATATGGACTTAAGTATTGAGTATGTAAACATAAACATGAGTAAACATGGAAAGCATAGAGTATATATTACATGAACATGGTATTTATACAGTATATATATATATATATATATATATATATATATATATATATATATTAAACATTCTAAATATTGAGTCTATATTGCATAGACATTGGAATTATAGAGTATAAATTTAATAACCATGGTAAGTACTGAGTACATATTGTGTGAACCTGGTAATTACAGAGTATATATATCTGTAAATATTGAGTAGACATGGTAAGTATTGAATAAATTTTGAGTAAACACTTTAAATATTGAGTAAACATTGTAAGTATTGAGTAAATATTACGCAGACAGGGTAAATATTGAGTAGACATGATAAGTATTGAGTACATTTTAAGTAGACAGGGTAAATATTGAGTAGACATGATAGTTATTGAGTAAATATTAAGTAGAAAGGGTAAATATTGAGTAGACATGGTAAGTATTGAGTTAATATTAAGTAGACAGGGTAAATATTGAGTAAACATGGTAAGTATTGGGTACATTTTGAGTAGACAGGGTAAATATTGAGTAGACATGGTAAGTATTGGGTACATTTTGAGTAGACAGGGTAAATATTGAGTAGACATGGTAAGTATTGGGTACATTTTAAGTAGACAGGGTAAATATTGAGTAAACATGGTACGTATTGAGTAAATTTTGAGTAGACAGGGTAAATATTGAGTAAACATGGTACGTATTGAGTAAATTTTGAGTAGACAGGGTAAATATTGAGTAGACATGGTAAGTATTGAATACATTTTGAGTAGACAGGGTAAATATTGAGTAGACATGGTAAGTATTGAGTAAATTTTGAGTAGACAGGGTAAATATTGAGTAGACATGATAAGTATTGAGTACATTTTAAGTAGACAGGGTAAATATTGAGTAGACATGATAAGTATGAGTACATTTTAAGTAGACAGGGTAAATATTGAGTAAACATGGTAAGTATTGAGTAAATTTTGAGTAGACAGGGTAAATATTGAGTAAACATGGTAAGTATTGAGTAAATTTTGAGTAGACAGGGTAAATATTGAGTAAACATGGTAAGTATTGAGTAAATTTTGAGTAGACAGGGTAAATATTGAGTAAACATGGTAAGTATTGAGTAAATTTTGAGTAGACAGGGTAAATATTGAGTAGACATGATAAGTATTGAGTAAATTTTGAGTAGACAGGGTAAATATTCAAAAAGTTCAAGAGCTTTAACAAACTGGGGTCCTGACAGATCTTGTTTAGACAAAGGCAAGTAATTATTATTATTATTATTATTATTATTATTATTTTTTTTTTATTGATCAGTGTTGAGCTCGTCTCTCCTGTTTGTCCCCGCGTGCTCTCCGTAGAGACCACAGAAGTGGGCGGAGCCGACATGGCGGTGAAGGTGAGTAACTCCTCCAAACACTACACGCTGGAAGCTGCGCTCCAGATCATCAAACCTGATCCAAGCTAATTCCAGTTATGATATTAATAACCGACAGTGACGCGGCGCTCGCGCGCTCTGTGTGCTGCTCCTTTACAGACACGCGGCGCTGTGTTTGTGCACGCGACTCTTAAAGGAACCGCGGGGTGGGGGGCAGGGCAGAGTTGGGGTCTCAGTCACGGTTACAGTTAAACCTTAGACTGTCCACCCAAATCAGCCAAAATTCAAATCCAACCCAAAACAACCTCAGACCACCTTCTAAACATGCAGAGAAGGTCCACCCAAATCAGCCAAAATTCAAATCCAACCCAAAACAACCTCAGACCACCTTCTAAACATGCAGAGAAGGTCCACCCAAATCAGACAGAATTCAGATCCAGTGCAAAACAACCTCAGACCACCTTCTGAACATGCAGAGAAGGTCCACCCAAATCAGACAGAATTCAGATCCAGTGCAAAACAACCTCAGACCACCTTCTGAACATGCAGAGAAGGTCCACCCAAATCAGCCAAAATTCAAATCCAACCCAAAACAACCTCAGACAACCTTCTGAACATGTAGAGAAGGTCCAAACAAATCAGCCAAAATTCAAATCCAACCCAAAACAACCTCAGACCACCTTCTGAACATGCAGAGAAGGTCCACCCAAATCAGACAGAATTCAGATCCAGTGCAAAACAACCTCAGACCACCTTCTGAACATGCAGAGAAGGTCCAAACAGATCAGCAAAAATTCAGATCCAGTACAAAACAACCTCAGACCACCTTCTGAACATGCAGAGAAGGTCCACCCAAATCAGCCACAATTCAAATCCAACCCAAAACAACCTCAGACCACCTTCTGAACATGCAGAGAAGGTCCACCCAAATCAGCCAAAATTCAAATCCAACCCAAAACAACCTCAGACAACCTTCTGAACATGTAGAGAAGGTCCAAACAAATCAGCCAAAATTCAAATCCAACCCAAAACAACCTCAGACCACCTTCTGAACATGCAGAGAAGGTCCACCCAAATCAGACAGAATTCAGATCCAGTGCAAAACAACCTCAGACCACCTTCTGAACATGCAGAGAAGGTCCAAACAGATCAGCCAAAATTCAGATCCAGTACAAAACAACCTCAGACCACCTTCTGAACATGCAGAGAAGGTCCACCCAAATCAGCCAAAATTCAAATCCAACCCAAAACAACCTCAGACCACCTACTGAACATGTAGAGAAGGTCCACCCAAATCAGCCAAAATTCAAATCCAACCCAAAACAACTTCAGACAACCTTCTGAACATGCAGAGAAAGTCCACACAAATCAGCCAGAATTCAGATCCAGTACAAAACAACCTCAGACCACCTTCTGAACATGCAGAGAAGGTCCGCCCAAATCAGCCAAAATTCAAATCCAACCCAAAACAACCTGAGACCACCTTCTGAACATGCAGAGAAGGTCCACCCAAATCAGGCAAAATTCAAATCCAACCCAAAACAACTTCAGACCACCTTCTGAACATGCAGAGAAGGTCCACCTAAATCAGCCCAATGTAAATATAAATTAGTTTGAATCTAAAAAAGGATTATAAAGTATATAAGCAGGCAGCAGGTTTACACCTGGACATGTTCCAGTAGATCAGTGAGGTTCTCACAGACTATAAAGTAGCTGATTTATGAGGCCATGTTTGATTCCTCTGTTTGAAAAGTTCTTTTCAGTGGTTTTTGTTTATCAGGTTCTCAGGGAAGTGCGCCTGTTAAGTTTTGATTCCGCTCAGTGGTTCTACACCAGGTTGTTAGAAAGTTTCTCTTTTCGAGTCTCAATTTCTCTCAGTGGTTCTTCATCAGGTTCTCAGGGAGGTTCCTATTTTGAGTCTCATTTCCACTAAGTGGTTCTTTATTAGGTTCTGAGGGAAGTTCACCTGTTGTGTTTTGGTTTCTCTCAGCGGTTCTTTATCAGGCTCTGATGATGTTTCTCCTTTTGAGGCTTGGTTCCTCTCAGTGGTTCTTCATCAGGTTCTGACGGTGTTCCTCCTTTTGAAGTTCAGTTCTTCATCAGGTTCTGAGGGGGTTCCTCTGTTTGAGACTCAGTTCTTCTCATTGGTTCTTCATCAGGTTGTCAGGCAAGTTCACCTGTTGATTCTTGGTTCCTCTCAGTGGTCCTTCATCAGGTTCTGAAGGAGTTCCTCCTTTTGAAGCTCAGTTCTTCTTCAGGTTCTTAGAGAGTTTCTCTGTTTGAGACTCAGTTCTTCTCAGTGGTTCTTCATCAGGTTGTCAGGCACATTCACCTGTGGATTCTTGGTTCCTCTCAGTGGTTCTTCATCAGATTCTAAGGGATATCCCTTTCTCAGTGAGGCTAGGTTGGCTGTACCTAAACTTTTTGAACAGTGTTCAACCATGTTCTCATTTAAATCCTCAGGTGGTGAAGTGGGCAGCGCTGCCGGCTGCTGTGGGAGTGGCCTCATTCCGGGTTTACGCTATGACCGAGGAGAAGACAGACGAGCAGATATCTCCACGAGAGGTGACGCATACCTGTTAATTAACAAGCCTGTTGATCATAATGGTCTATGAGTTGTTTAATTGGTCTTTTCCCGTTACTTCCATCTTTTGATTCCTTTGACTTTCCCTCTGCAGTTGTCTATCTACAACCCGGAGCCCCCAGTGATGCGGTACATGGAGCAGCAGCCTGGACGCCTGGAGACGGGACTGGGCCGAATGAGGGTGGGGCTTCAGCCGTATGTCAGAACAGTTCAGGTACCCAAACACAGCCAACCCTAAAGCTACTTTTCCAGACAGGAAGCTTGTATTTACTCAGTAAACACTTTATTATTAAATATTAATCAGTATTAATAGAGTAAGTAGTGCTTTTACACTTTATTATTAAATATTAATCAGTATTAATAGAGTAAGTAGAGTTTTTACACTTTATTATTAAATATTAAACAGTATTAATAGAGTAAGTAGTGTTTTTACACTGTATTATTAAATAATAAACAGTATTTATAGAGTAAGTAGATCTTTTACACTTTATTATTAAATATTAATCAGTATTAATAGAGTAAGTAGTGCTTTTACACTTTATTATTAAATATTAAACAGTATTAATAGAGTGAGTAGATCTTTTACACTTTATTATTAAATATTAAACAGTATTAATAAAGTAAGTAGAGCTTTTACACTTTATTATTAAATATTAAACAGTATTAATAGAGTAAGTAGAGCTTTTACACTTTATTATTAAATATGAATCAGTATTCATAGAGTGAGTAGAGCTTTTACACTTTATTATTAAATATTTAACAGTATTCATCGAGTGAGTAGAGCTTTTACACTTTATTATTAAATATTAAACAGTATTCAGAGTAAGTAGAGCTTTTACACTTTATTATTAAATATTAATCAGTATTAATAGAGTAAGTAGAGCTTTTGCACTATTATTAAATATTAAACAGTATTAATAGAGTAAGTAGTGCTTTTACACTTTATTATTAAATATTAATCAGTATTCATAGAGTAAGTAGAGCTTTTACACTTTATTATTAAACATTAAACAGTATTCATAGAGTAAATAGTGCTTTTACACTTTATTATTAAATATTAATCAGTATTCATAGAGTAAGTAGAGCTTTTACACTTTATTATTAAATATTAATCAGTATTAATAGAGTAAGTAGAGCTTTTACACTTTATTATTAAATATTAATCAGTATTAATAGAGTAAGTAGAGCTTTTACACTTTATTATTAAATATTAATCAGTATTAATAGAGTAAGTAGTGCTTTTACACTTTATTATTAAATATTAATCAGTATTAATAGAGTAAGTAGAGCTTTTACACTTTATTATTAAATATTAATCAGTATTAATAGAGTAAGTAGTGCTTTTACACTTTATTATTAAATATTAATCAGTATTAATAGAGTAAGTAGAGCTTTTACACTTTATTATTAAATATTAAACAGTATTAATAGAGTAAGTAGTGTTTTTACACTGTATTATTAAATAATAAACAGTATTTATAGAGTAAGTAGATCTTTTACACTTTATTATTAAATATTAATCAGTATTAATAGAGTAAGTAGTGCTTTTACACTTTATTATTAAATATTAAACAGTATTAATAGAGTGAGTAGATCTTTTACACTTTATTATTAAATATTAAACAGTATTAATAAAGTAAGTAGAGCTTTTACACTTTATTATTAAATATTAAACAGTATTAATAGAGTAAGTAGAGCTTTTACACTTTATTATTAAATATTAATCAGTATTTATAGAATGAGTAGAGCTTTTACACTTTATTATTAAATATTTAACAGTATTCATAGAGTGAGTAGAGCTTTTACACTTTATTATTAAATATTAAACAGTATTCAGAGTAAGTAGAGCTTTTACACTTTATTATTAAATATTAATCAGTATTAATAGAGTAAGTAGAGCTTTTGCACTATTATTAAATATTAAACAGTATTAATAGAGTAAGTAGTGCTTTTACACTTTATTATTAAATATTAATCAGTATTCATAGAGTAAGTAGAGCTTTTACACTTTATTATTAAACATTAAACAGTATTCATAGAGTAAATAGTGCTTTTACACTTTATTATTAAATATTAATCAGTATTCATAGAGTAAGTAGAGCTTTTACACTTTATTATTAAATATTAAACAGTATTAATAGAGTAAGTAGTGCTTTTACACTTTATTATTAAATATTAATCAGTATAAATAGAGTAAGTAGAGCTTTTACACTTTATTATTAAATATTAATCAGTATTTATAGAGTGAGTAGAGCTTTTACACTTTATTATTAAATATTAAACAGTATTAATAGAGTAAGTAGAGCTTTTACACTTTATTATTAAATATTAATCAGTATTAATAGAGTAAGTAGAGCTTTTGCACTATTATTAAATATTAAACAGTATTAATAGAGTAAGTAGTGCTTTTACACTTTATTATTAAATATTAATCAGTATTCATAGAGTAAGTAGAGCTTTTACACTTTATTATTAAACATTAAACAGTATTCATAGAGTAAATAGTGCTTTTACACTTTATTATTAAATATTAATCAGTATTCATAGAGTAAGTAGAGCTTTTACACTTTATTATTAAATATTAAACAGTATTAATAGAGTAAGTAGTGCTTTTACACTTTATTATTAAATATTAATCAGTATAAATAGAGTAAGTAGAGCTTTTACACTTTATTATTAAATATTAATCAGTATTTATAGAGTGAGTAGAGCTTTTACACTTTATTATTAAATATTAAACAGTATTAATAGAGTAAGTAGAGCTTTTACACTTTATTATTAAATATTAAACAGTATTAATAGAGTACGTAGAGCTTTTACACTTTATTATTAAACTTTAAACAGTATTCATAGAGTAAGTAGTGCTTTTACACTTTATTATTAAACGTTAAACAGTATTAATAGAGTAAGTAGTACTTTTACACTTTATTATTAAATATTAAACAGTATTAATAGAGTAAGTAGTACTTTTACACTTTATTATTAAATATTAATCAGTATTAATAGAGTACGTAGAGCTTTTACACTTTATTATTAAACATTAAACAGTATTCATAGAGTAAGTAGTGCTTTTACACTTTATTATTAAATATTAATCAGTATTAATAGAGTAAGTAGTACTTTTACACTTTATTATTAAATATTAATCAGTATTAATAGAGTAAGTAGTTATTTTCCATACGTCAGTGTGTTTATTTAACTCTTTCCAAGCTTCTCCTAAACAACCCAGTATTATTATCAGTTCTCATCTAATACCTGCTTTGACTGCTCAGTACTTCATTAAGATAAATCAAGATTTGCTGCTGAAGGAACTGAACACATTCATACAATGTCTGGGGCATCCAGGAGAAATCTGGAACCTAACTTTGTTCTTCAAACTGGAGCTCAAGATCTGATCTACTTCTCTCACAATAACTTTGTATTGGATGTATGATTATTTACATCTGTTCTAATCAGATCTGGAGGTCTATTATAGACTTATTGAAGTGATCAAGCCTCCACAGTTTGGAGTTTCCCTTGTCCAGTTTCTCCTTCCATGACGCTCCAGAGGTTTTCACTGGGTGACCAGTGGTCTGGACTGCAGGCAGGTTGCTCTAATACGTGTAGAAAGTGGTTGACAGTCTTGCTGAACTAAACAGAACTTCCCTGAAAAAGACTTTGTCTGGATGTTCAGCATTAATGGAGCTTCACAGATGTGCAGGTCACCCAAACCATGTATGCTGGAGCAGTACAATGGCAAGTCAGAAGGTTCCTCTCCTCTTTAGTCTGGAGGATCCATGACTTTCTAAAAGAATTCCAGAGAATTCTGTTTCTGGATTTGGTTTTAACTTGTGGAGCAGTGATGAACTGTGTTGGGAAGTGTTCCTGAGGCCATGCAGTAACTTCACCAGGTCTGGTTTTAATGCTGTGGCATCTGAGGGTCACCACCATCCAGTACTGGTTCTGGTTCCTGCGTCCAGAGATTTTTCTGGACATCTTTAATGATCTTATGTTGTGTAGACGATGTTGTTGATGAGTTACTTCTGAAAGACGTTTATATGCCTTTTATTAAAATGGGTGTGAGATGTTCCACCAGGGGTGTGTCTGAAATCGCACCCTAGTTACCATGTAGTGTTCTATTCAGGGTGTCGGCAGTTTTGTAGTGTTGTAGTCTGAATTTTCAGTGGACAGTTAGATTCCCTATTAAGTTCACTACATTCTTACCCACTATAAAACTAGTGGACAACCAATGTACTCTACTTACAGGTTGGCCCCCCCTGATGCATAGCAGTTTCTTTGGAAAGTTCGTCGTCCGAATTGCCTCTATTGCCTCTATCTTCTGTATTTTCCATAACATGCATCGTTCACACATGGTTTATTTCTACTTCGCAAAGCGTCCAAACCTTTTTGGAGACTTGAAAACGTCTCTTTCGTGCCACATATCATTGCTGTCCAAAGAAAAATATGCATTCTCGTTTTGGTCGATTTTCACTTTTCTTCATAATTTGAACACGGCAGCTTCTCTTTATATCCTTTAGAAGTTTCATGATGAATGGACCAATGGAAATGCTCCAAAATAACCTGGAAAAAATTCTGGTTCCATTGACTTCCATTGAAAGTTGAGACAGTTTTTGGCCTCTCCTGTAAAGTTGCCATTTTATATATAAACATGAATACAGTTGGTCTCTGTACGCTCTGTTAGAGCCCCTGTGTCATCTCCCTCTGATTGGTCAGCTTGCCCACTCTGTTCTGATCGCTCAACCGCCACCCACCCCACCAACAACGCTGCTGTGGCTGTTCTCATAACGATGCTGGTTGTGCCGTATCAGTAGGTAGGCGGGCAATAAGGATTGTGTTACATGATGATGTCACCTTGAAAAGGGCTGGAATTCCATGAAATAGGTGTTTCAGGCAGCTGAGGCAAGTGGTTTTCGTGAAAGAGAGTTTCAGCTTCATAGCCTTGCGGAACGTTTAGATGCACAAAATGCCAAAACACAACGTTCTTAATGTTGTAATCTCTTCTTTCGACAGAACGCCTGCACGTCAGTCAAAGTTGGGGTCGTGTCTTTATGCCACACTGGCCGAGGTGAGGCTCAGTGGTGTCTGAGAAACGAGTGCTGGATCCGGGAGTGGAACTAAGTGGGGTCTTTTCTTTAATACGACTTTTAACTCTTGATATTTTGACTGTCAGACACCTACGAGTTCCTGAGAGCCCCTCCCCCTGGCTTCCTGCCAAGAGTTGGGGTCATCGCAGTGTCCGGCTTGGCGGGCCTCGTCCTGGCACGCAGAGGTAAGACACTTCACGTTTAATCTTAGCATGTAAGGTACTGAGCCAACCAGGAAGCAGCTTCACAGCCTGGAAGGCTGGATTCCTCCACCACCGTTCTGGTTGCTGGTGTATAAAACCAGCTCCTGGTCCTCCAGACTGCTTCTACACACATTAGTAAAGAGTGGGTCTCTCAGGAGCTCAGTGAACTCCAGCGTGGTACCGTGATAGGACACCACCTGTGGAACAAGTCCAGTGGTGAAGTTTCCTCAGTACTAAATGTTCCACAGTGGACTGTCAGTGGTGTTCTAACAAAGTGGAAGTGATTGAGGAAGTGACGACAGCAACTCCGCCACCAAGTGGTAGAACACGTACAATGACAGAGCGGGTCAGCGGATGCTGCCCAGAGGTCACCAACTTTCTACAGAGTCCATCACTACAGACCTCCAAACTTCATGTGGTCTTCAGATCAGCTCAAGAACAGAGCATAGAGAGCTTCATGGAATGGGTCTCCATGGCCGAGCAGCTGCATCCAAGCCTTACATGCAGAGCGTCGGATGCAGTGGAGTAAAGCACGCCGCCACTGGACTCTAGAGCAGTGGAGACGTGTTCTCTGGAGTGACCAATCACGCTTCTCCATCTCATAATCCTATGGACGAGTGCAGGTTTGGCGGTTGCCAGGAAAACGGTACTTGTCTGACTGCATTGTGCCGAGTGTAAAGTTTGGTGGAGGAGGGATTATGGTGTGGGGTTGTTTTTCAGGAGGTGGGCTCAGTTCCAGTGAAAGGAACTCTTAATGCTTCAGCAGACCAAGAGACTCTTGATCCTGAAAATGTCCCTGAATGTGTGTGTATATGGTGAGCAGGACAAGTTTGAGCACCGTTAGGTTCTGTGGTTCTATTGCCTAAGACTTTAAAACCGACTTCTCTTCTGATCTTTGACCTTTACAGTCACAGCATCATCGTGTGGTTGGTACATGTGTGTATATGTGTGTTCAGGCTCTCGGGTGAAGAGAGTAGGTGTTCCTCTGGCTTTGACCGCTGTGGGTGCTGCTGTCTGTTACCCCACCCAGACGGTGGGAGCTCTGAAGGTAGGTAGCCTGTCTCTTTTATCACTTCCTGTTGTCGTCCTCTGTTTGAAGTGTGTACGCTCTCTACTGCATTGTCTCTGTCTGTATAGTTCACAGGTACGCAGGTGTATACTGCCGGTTCACTGGTTGCCTCAGCCTTCAAATCCAAACCCAAGGAAGACTTCATTGTTCCTACTGCAAGCCTGGAGGTACCACATGCACACGGACACACGTGCTTGGACAGCAATGCACTCACAGCTGAATTCCTAATGTTTTTCTAAATAGATTCCAAACATAGAAAGAATTGAAAATTTAAATATTTGCCAGTTTGGGCCCAATCTTAGTTTCCAAAACAGTCAAACAGAACAGTCTGAGTTCTGCTGCAGGCCAGCTGTTGTGTAGGTCAAATCTAGCAATCTAGCCACCCCCATATATAGTGAGATTTCTTTGGGCCACTGGTTCCTCTCATGACGTACCCCTAGAACTTGCTACATTATGAGGAACTAACATGACTTTAGATCTTAAAAGTTGAAAGTTCTTCCTAAACGATTTCTTTCTGCTGTGGCATGTTTTACAGCACACATTATCCAGACATCCATGCAGTTGCCACACCTCAACATGTTTGTCCTCCTTGTCTATAGTCTACTTAGTTCCAAATGGAGCCACCATGTTTACATACTTGCCAGCAAGTTTCATTCCAGTTTCTGGGTTGGTCTTCCAGGAATCACATGAACATCATGCTTCATGCTAGAGAATCGGCATCCGCCCCACAATACAGGATACTGAGTCGCAGATGATGAGCATGTTTGTTATTTATTATTGTTGATTATTTCGTTCACAATCGGAGGGGCCCGGACTGGATTATAGATACCCCACACCACAGGATAATCTGGGAAGGACATCATTTAAGATGACCCTGATACTAGGAGACCCTTTGCAGGTGTTGGAAAGATCAATGTAGTATAGACTTGATTTTAATGCAATGACAGTTATCATCCATTTTTACTTATAGTTTATTGCTTACAAATTTATTTAGTACAAAGTAGTACAGACGTTTTTTTTTATCTGGTTGACATG
Source organism: Megaleporinus macrocephalus (assembly GCA_021613375.1). Lineage (NCBI taxonomy): Eukaryota > Metazoa > Chordata > Actinopteri > Characiformes > Anostomidae > Megaleporinus > Megaleporinus macrocephalus. The sequence continues at coordinate 3,916,423 of CM038726.1, forward strand.
CTTTCTTGGGCACATGTTCAAGGACTAATCATATCTTAAGTGTCTAAACCTGGAAAAAAGGTTGTTGACCACCATTTGGTGAACTTGGAGAATTCCTGAAAAGGGCATTAAACTTTAACATGCTCTTGAATGGCTTGCTAGATAGAGATTAGTGATTCAGGAGCCAGGAAGTACCCATCATTGCAGAGGTACCCAGGATTTGGGAAATATTGGGAATGTAGGTTTGATAACTTCTACGTAACGCCCCCACGTCCCAAACATATGCTTACTGTACTCGGCAGTTCTGAACTTCAGGAAAGGTTACATACTATAGTGGCACCGTTTCACAAATGTAAAGTTTCTACTTTTGCCTTCTTTTTAGCCTGTCACTCCAAACTTTGACCAGGAGGCTAAGGTACTTCTTGTATCTGAGCCATCTGAGGCAGCCATAGGGGTAGGAGCAACTTCAGACACACCTTCCACTACACCTGAGATGGTTCCCACCTCTACAGGGACCTTAGCACCATCAACACCGGAAACAGAACTGGCAGTTGTGGCTGATGTTGCAGAGTCAGACGTTGCTTGTTTGCCAGAAACTGAACCCACACCCAGTACTGCCGTCTCAGTATCAGCAGAAGTTGCCTCTAAATCGGCACCAGAAAATGTTACTAATTTGCCTGAGGATCAGCCAGTAGATGATACTTCTGCAACAGAACTCGCCCCAATTGCTGAACTTACTCCATTGTTTGCTGTCCCACAAGAAGATGCCCTTGTGCCAGAGGTTGACCCAAATGAGCTTGTCCCACTTGTGCCTGATTTTGCCCTTGAAGAGGCCACTCCAGTAGAAGTTACCCCAGATACTGAGACAGCCATAGCTGCAGAGGTTGCCCCTGAGTTTACCTCAGAGATGACTGAAGATGTGACCATTGCTCTGCCTGATGTGACCCCAGAAGATGCTACCTTTGGGAATGAGGTTGTGCCAACAGAGAATCCTTCACTTGTCAAAGTTGCCCCACTGCCTTTGTGTGAGGTTGCACTAGCAGAGGATGCTCTAGTTGCACAAGTTGCCCCACTTCCTGATGCTGCCCCAAAAGAGGCTGACCCTTTGCCAGCGGAGGTTGCTGAAGTTTCCCCAGTCCCAGAAGGCAATGCACTTCCTGATCTTGTTCCAGAAGAGAATATTTTTGTATCAGAGATGGATGCTGCTGCAGAGCTTAAATTCATTGTAGAAACACCTCCAGTAGTTGAAGTTGCCCTTGTCCCTGATATTGCCCCAGAAGAGGTTGCTCATACTGACGATACCCTAGCAGTCGAAATGGTCTCAGCAGAAGTTGCTCCAGCTGTAGATGCTGCCGCTGGCGTTGCAGAATTGGTGGCGGAATCGCCAGCTGAACTAAAGCTGGTGGCAGAAGCCAGTCCTCTTTCTTCTTGCAAAGAACCTGAATCTATGCTTCCTCCTGAAAATGTCCCTGAATTTGAGGTTGTCCCTGAAGCTGTTACTGAGTTGGTGCCAGTGGAGAAAGAAGCCACACCACTAATCCCTCTGCCATTTGAAGAGCCCACATCTTCAAACTTGTCAGCACCGCTCCCTGCAGAAGAGGACATTCCACTTTCTCTTTCCTCAACTGAACCCTCTCCCTCACCCACCGCTTTGGATGAAATCATGCCTCCAGTTTCTGCTGTTGAAGAAACCTGTCCCCTGCCGCCTTCTGTTGAAGAAACCACACCTAGTCCTTCAACCACAGATAAGATCGCCTCTATTCCTGATGTCATAGATGAGGCCACTTTGACACTCGCTGTTGGGCCAGAAACCGCATCCTCTTCACCTGCAGATGCTGAAGATGAGACCAAACCCCTTCCATCTGTCGCAGAAGATACCACGTTGCCGCCTCCAGCTCTTGTACAGGAAACCAAACCCCTGGCTGAGGTAGAAGAGGTCCTTGCCTTGATGTCACCCGCAATGAAAGGTGAGAAATGATTCACTGATGGTCAATTTTCTGTAGCAGCTGAACGTAGACAAGCATTTCACACAATTTGATAAAATTGTTGGACTCTTGTTGCACGGGAAACTAGGCCATATGATTCCATACACTACAAGTTTCAGTCTCAGTATGTGGTCGTGTGGTCAAGACCGCTGGGCCTTCTGTCTTTCTCGGCACTTTGAGTTGAATGATTGTGCATGATTAACTTCTAGGGTAAACAAAGGCATTCAGAGTGGCTTGGCTTGGTAGGACGTAGGAGTTGACTACCTCTGAAAGCTCCTTTCTGGAAGGTTATTGCACAAGATTTTTGTTTCTGATGGTTCAGGGAAGGTTTTGGTCCAGAATGCATTTGTATTAAGTCCTGGGTCACCAGACTTTTGAGCTGGTAACTTTCTCTACGATGGATCGTTTCATCTCAAGCCACTCTGAATGACAACAACAGCAGAACAAGTGTCTCCTGTGAAGAAAGTAGGAGAGCTGGGCTAGGTCCTGAAGTTGACCCCATATAAAAATGAATTATCTGCCCAAAGAGGAGCTGAAGGGCAAACTAGCATGTCTTGCAGGGGCATCTTCAGCCACTAGGGGGCTTCCAAAGCTTATGAAACTCAGTGAGACTTGATGAAACACACTGTCCACTGACCATACAGGAGCTCCACTTACAGACTTTAGTTCATCTGATTCTCTGTATACTTTATTACCCTGTTCTTTAATGATCAGGACCCCCACAGGACCACCACAGAGTAGATACTATTAGGGAGGTGGGTCATTCTCAGCACTGCAGTGACACTGACTGATAGGTGGTGTCTTTCATATCTCTCTGTATGTAGTCACACCTCTCACTCCATGTTGTTTGTTTGCTGTAGGGAAACCTCGGTTTGTTCCTGACCCATCCTTAGTGGACCACGGGCAGTCTCATCCTGAAGATGCTGACATGTACAGCACCCGCGAATGAGCAGCTGGTGGAGAAGTTCTGGAAAGGGTGAATGGGTGGGTGGAGGGGCAGAACAAGGTATCAGCAGATCAGGGGTATATTCTGGTAGGTCAATAAGATGGACCATCAGATGTTTCAGGGTGATATAACAGGGTGATGTTAACAAGGGTGCCTGGGCAAGGCATCTCTCTCTCTTTGTATCTCTCACTTGAACCTCGTCTATCATCTCTTCCAGTGTTACACTACAGTATCGAACGTTTACACGTGTATACGCACAACAAATCTCAACTTTAAGGGCCCAGATCTTGGAAACCAGCTACACATAACTTCTCGAAACTATTCCATCTATATATATCATTGCCGTCCAAAGAAAAACACGTCTCCTTTTTTGGTTGATTTCCATTTTTCTACATCATTTCAACACAACCACCAGTGTTTTATGATGAATGCACCAATAGAAATGCTCCAAATTCTTCTGGAATGAAACCTCTTTACATTGACCTGCATTGAAAGTTAGGAATGTTCTTGGCCTCTCTGGTAAAGTTGCTATTTTGGAGGTTCTTGTTTTTCTCTGGACAGCGACGATATGCAAGCTAAGCTCCAAAAACGTCAAGGTCATCTGCACAAAGGGCCAGAAGGAAGGACTGGCCTGTCCTGCAGGGGACACCTTCCGCCACTAGGGGGCTTCCAAAGCTTATCAAAGCCTCGCAGTTGTAGGACGTAGGCCCTTAAAATCAGACACGTATACCTCTTTGACTTTGAGAAGGTTCCCTTCAAACAGTGTTCTGGACTCTTTCTGAATGTAGCATCTTCATGTTTACCTCTCTGACCTTCTTCTCTTCTTCTGTCCAGATCAGAGTTTTAAACTGTGACCTCATCTTCTGTACACTGGCAGTCCTAAAGGATTACAGCTCTACCAGCTCCACTGACCATACAGGAGCTCCACTTCCAGACTGAAGTTCATCTGATTCTCGGTATACTTTATTACTCTGGTCTTTAATGATCAGGACCCCCACAGGACCACCACAGAGCAGGTATTATTAGGGAGGTGGGTCATTCTCAGCACTGCAGTGACACTGACATGGTGGTGGTGTGTTAGTTAGTGTGTGTTGTGCTGGTGTGAGTGGATCAGACACAGCATCTCAGTGTCACTGCCGGACTGAGAGTCGTCCACCAACCAAAACTATCCGGACAGCAGTGTCCTGTGGGCGGCGTCCTGTGTCCACTGATGAAGGACTAGAGGAACACAAACTGTGCAGCAGCAGATGAGCTACTGTCTCTGACTCTACATCTACAAGGTGGACCAGCAAGTAGTAGGAGTGTCTAATAGAGTGGACAGTGGTGGTCCTGTGGGGGTCCTGATCGTTAAAGAACGGGGTAATAAATGTAAATGTAGCTCCTGTATGGTCTGTGGAGCTATCATCAAATTGCATTCACCGTTTGTGGGTTTAATGCTGCACCGTGTAAGTTTTAGGGATTTAGAGACCTCTCTGGTGGAAACGTGGAATTGCACCCAACGTTGGGAGCGATCCTTATTATTTGCACGTGTATTTAAAGCTGGACCACGATGTTTACTGTTAGTTCCAGAATGTTAGCTGAGCCAATTCTTTCTCTCGGCCTCACTATGTGCCTTCGTGCCAAATGTTTGAATGACAGTTGGACTATCTATGCATTTCCAGCCTCCTGCTGTGGTAAACAGAGGTCTGGCTTTTTGATTGTTACTACTAATAGTATTATTTCTCCGCTCTGTTGGAAATGGGAATCAATAGATGTTCTCACAGTGGAGTCACATTATAATGACCACCAAGGTAGCCTCCTGGGAGGCTCAATAAGGTCTTGGTAGGTTGTCGGAGGTACCTGGAACCATACCAGACTGCAGTGCATTGGAGCTATAGAGCCAACGCCACCAATCCAGGTGGTCCCACAGATGCTCAGTTGGGTAGAGTAGTACTTGGAAGTCAGTTCTTCCAACCAATGTGAGAGATGTTTCCGGCAGATCCCATCCAGCCCAGGGAAGACAATCAGCATGTATGGTGTACGTGATCTTCAAGGATGGGTTCATAGCCAAATCAGTTGAGAGTGTCTTCCACATGGATGATCCCCAGATGTTCCCCAGACCTGGACACTGTTAAAGGTGGTCATAATAATGTGACTTGACTTGTGTATTATCAGTGTTCACTGCTATACTTGAACTCTGGGGGGCTTTAGTGATTTCTAAGGTTTCATTTTAAGCCAAACAACAGATTTAGAAGAAATGCTGTTGACTTGCCATAAAAATTAAGTTTGGAGATCTTAAAGTAGTGAAAGCTTTATAAACTGGACCCAAGCACACATAGACAGATATCATGCCAGCAGTTGATCTTCACAGAATTGTATCCTAGACTATCTGAAGTGTGATGTTTTAGTTTTAGGTCTTCTGTTCAGATGAACTTCTACATTAAATATGACTCTGAACATCAAACCACAGCGTCCTGTTCATGATTTCCAATCTATGTACGCGACCAGTCAAATGTTTGAACACATAACTGAATATGTGTGTGTGTATATATATATATATATATATATATAAAAACTATACAGATGTTTTATAACACTCAATCAAATCCTCACAGTAATGTTCAACATCAGTACCTGACATCACAAGTACTCAGTCAATGTTTTAACATTAGTATCTGATCTTACTAATACTCAAACAAATCCTCACAGCAATGTTTTAACATTAGTATCTGATCTTACTCACAGCAATGTTCAACATCAGTACCTGACCTCACTAACACTCAAATCCTCACAGCAATGTTCATCAGTACCTGACCTCACTAACATTCAATTAAATCCTCACAGCAATGTTCAACATCAATACCTGACCTTACTAATACTCAATCAAATCCTCACAGCAATGTTCCAACATCAGTACTTGACCTTAATAAGACTCAATCAAGTCCTCACAGCAATGTTCAGAAACCAGCACCTGACCTTATTAATACTCAATCAAACCTTCACAGCAACATTCCAACATCAGTACCCGACCTCACTAATACTCAATCAGATTATCACAGCAATGTTCAACACCAGTACCTGACCTCACTAACACTCAATCAAGTCCTCACAGCAATGTTCAGAAACTAGTACCTGACCTCACTAATACTCAATCAAACCTTCACAGCAATGTTTAGCAATACAAAAATATTTTGTCCAGTCAGTTTTTGAGCAACACACAAAATGCACTGTAATGTTTGAGTTGTGCAACATCCTGAAGCAGTAACTGACTCTGGGTCGTATACCGTACAGGAAGAGTTACAGGTTATGAAATTGTTTTTAATACTGATGAAACTTTTTCTTCTATTTAATGGTGTATTTTTCAGAAATTGTATTTATGAAAATGAAAAATTTATAAAATCTGAACTGAAAGCTGTTTTTTTTTTGCATTCCTGAGCTTCAAATTTGACCATCATTTTAAGACGCTCGCAAAAAAGGTGTAAAAGTTTTTTAACCCTGGGTTTCCAACAACTGTTCATCATAACAAAGCAGAAAACATGTACTCTCTTCCTTAGATCTTTGTTGTTGTTGTTGTTGAAGGTGTTTGTTGGTTGAAGGATATCGTTAAAGGCGCTCTTGTAGGTGCTTGTTAGTTGAAGGATGTCTTTGAAGGCGCTCTTGAAGGTGCTTGTTGGTTGATGGAAGTCGTTGAATTGGTCGTTGAAGGTGTTCTTAATACTGTGTTTCTTGGTTGAAGGATATCATTGAAGGCGCTCTTGAAGGTGCTTGTTAGTTGAAGGATGTTGGTGAAGGTGTTCATTGAAGGTGATTGTTGAAGGCGCCCTCGAAGGTGTTTGTTGGTTGAAGGATGTTGGTGAAGGTGTTCATTGAAGGTGATTGTTGAAGGCGCCCTCAAAGGTGTTTGTTGGTTGAAGGATGTCGTTGGAGGTGATCGTTGAAGGTGATCGTTGAAGGTGCTCTTATAGGTATTTGTTAGTTGAAGGATGTTGGCGAAGGTGTTCGTTGAAGGTGCTCTTGAAGGTGTTTGTTGGTTGAAGGATGTTGGCGAAGGTGTTCGTTGAAGGTGATTGTTGAAGGTGCTCTTTTGATGGTGTTTGTCAGTTGAAGGATGTCTTTAAAGGCGCTCTTGAAGGTGCTTGTTGGTTAAAGGACGCCGTTGTAGTTTTTTTTGAAAGTGATTGTTGAAGGCACTCTTAAGTGTTTGTCGGTTGAAGGATGTTGTTGAAGGTGATCATTGAAGGTGTCTGTTGGTTGAAGGATGTTGTTAAAGGTGCTCTTGAAGGTGCTTGTCAGTTGAAGGATGTGTTTTAAGGTGTTTGTTGGCAGTAATCGTTGAAGGTGATCATTGAAGGTGTTTGTTGGTTGAAGGATGTTGTTGAAGGTGATCATTAAAGGTGTCTGTTGGTTGAAGGATGTCGTTGAAGGTGTTCATTAAAGGTCATTGTTAAAGGTGCTCTTGAAGGTGCTTGTCGGTTGAAGGATGTGTTTTAAGGTGTTTGTTGGCAGTAATCGTTGAAGGTGATCATTGAAGGTGCTTGTTGGTTAAAGGATGTTGTTGAAGGTGATCATTGAAGGTGTCTGTTGGTTGAAGGATGTCGTTGAAGGTGTTCATTAAAGGTCATTGTTAAAGGTGCTCTTGAAGGTGTTTGTCGGTTGAAGGATGTCATTGAAGGTGGTCGTTGAAGGCACTCTTGAAAATGTTTATTGGTTGAAGGATGTTGGTGAAGGTGATCATTGAAGGCACTCTTGAAGGTGCTTGTCAGTTGAAGGATGTGTTTTAAGGTGTTTGTTGGCAGTAATCGTTGAAGGTCCTCCTGAAGGTGTTTGTTGGTTAAAGGATGTCGTTGAAGGTGTTCATTGAAGATGATCGTTGAAGGCGCTTTTGAAGGTGCTTGTCGGTTGAAGGATGTGTTTAAAGGTGTTTGTTGGCGGTGATGTTGAAGGTGCTTGTGGGTTGACAGATGTCATTGAAGGTGAACGGTGAAGGTGGCTACCAAAGGTGGTTGGTGAAGGTGCTTGTTAGAGGTGGCCGTCGAAGGTGTCTGTTTGAAGGGCTTGTTGAAGGTGGCTGTTGAGGTCGCTCATCGGAAGTGTGCTCCTGCTTTCTGGAATAAATGCTTGCAGCCACGCTGGAGCTTTACCTATAAGACTGAACACCACTGTTTGGAACATTGCCCCCGATCCAGGGTCTACTCCTGGAGATCTACGACTCTGTAGAATTCAGCTAGTGTAACACACACGAATCAGGTAATAAAAGCTTTTAAAGGTAAAGAACTGTAATAAAACTGTGAAAAAGTTAAAGGCATGTAAGAAAACAGTCATAACATCTCGCGAATGTCCAGAAGCGTTATGAAGAACCACCTTCAGGAACATGAAGAAGCACTGCCTTATTTGGTAAAGCAGTGAGTGAGGAGGTGAAGCGTTGTCACCGTGTGAGCTGCTGATGGCAGGAGGTCTATAAGAAGAGCGAAGGACCAGAGAAGCAGATGCTGAAGACTGAGAAAGCACCAGTGAAGATGAAGAAAGCTGCTGTGGTTGCTCTGCTGCTGCTGCTGTTGGAGAACAGCCTGCGAGAGACTGAAGCTGCTGATGCTCGGAAGCCTCTGAAGCCTCAGAAGCCCTCAGAAGAACTGAAGCAGCTGAGAGACATCGTGTATCAGCAGGGAACGGCCATCGCTGAGCTGAGGACCGAGATGAAGTACATGGAGAAGGAGAACTCAGGTACATCATACCAGTATCTATCTATCTATCTATCTATCTATCTATCTATCTATCTATCTATTCCTTTACAGTTCTATCTATCTATCTATCTATCTATCTATCTATCTATCTATCTATCTATCTATCTATCTATCTATCTATCTATCTATCTATCTATCTATCTATCTGCTGTTTTGGTGTTTCTCTAGTTTTCTTCATGCTCTGATATGTTTTTCAGCTTTGAGGACCAAAATGTCCAAACAGAGTAAACAGACTCAGCAGGTTCAGAGGAGCGTGGAGAGCTTGAAGAAGGAGCTCTCGGGTAACGTCACTGAAGAAGCACAGACACTATCTTCATGCATGTCTGGGAGTTTTTCATTCCACTAATCAGCCAGTTTGGTTTTCTTCACGCTTCTAGCTCAAGCCGAGGAGATGTCTGCTACAAAGACCAAACTCACAGCCAGCGAGGGCGAAGTGCAGAACCTGCTGAAACAAACTGCAGGTGATGGGGGTCCGAGTTTCCTCTATAGGGTCTTTATTTAACGATTCACTGTGAGTAACGCTCCTCGTCTCTCGTATCAACAGAAATGAGAACCGCACTGACGGCCAGTCGCAGTGAGCTGAGCAGCCTGAAGAAGGAGAACTCAGGTAAAGCACTGCAGCCTGGATACAGAACCAGGTGATACTGAAGCCCTGGCTTGAGCTGGATTAGTATTGGCAGTGGGTACAAAGTGGGATTTGATTGGCTGATCCATACGGGAAGCCCTAACGATCCCAGATTTCCAAAATGGTACGGCCTGGATGTTTACGGCAGCGTTTCAAAAGTTTTATTGACAAACTGAAGAACAATAAAACCATGTTCCCACTAAAACGTAGGTATCAGTCTTTTGACCCTCTAGGTGAACCAATTTAATACAGCACCACCCTGAGGTTTAAGAAGACCAAAATCTGAAAGTCACCTTAATGAACTGACATGAAACTAAGTTGCACTTCAGTTGCATAATGGAAATCTACTCGCAACTCATTTGCAACCCAGTTGCAACAGTTGCAAGCATGATTCATACCAATCGAAACGCTGATTAAAACCACATGGTCAAGTTCCAAAATGTCGTTTCATCATTTTATCTTCATCTCTTGTGTAGAAAAGGAGTATACTCATGATGGCGAATGAGTTTGAGAAACTCTTGGGAAGATATCTTCTTGCTACTCATTTGAAACTCAGCTGCAACAGTTGCTCGCACCTCAAGTTCAAGTTGCATGCTAACCAGTTTGAGTAGTAATGTGGCTTTACATGTTGTTTGAAACCCTACGTTAACTAAGTTGCACTTGAGCTACATAAGGTACATTTACTGGCAACTTGTTTGAAACTCAGCTGCAACATTTATGGAATAAGTTGGATTGCATTCAATTCTTTGAATAAATGAATAAAAATTGGGCAAACTTTTGGGAAGATGGGCGAGTTTTCAAGTTTACAGATTTGCTGCTACACCCATACTTACCAACTATGACCCACTAGGTGAACCAATTTAATACAGCGCCACCCTGAGTTCGACCAGTGCTGCATCTCTAGTTATTTATGAAGACCAAAACCAGAAAGTCACCTTCATGAACCGACGTGAAACTAAGTTGCACTTCAGTTGCATAATGTAAATCTACTTGCAACTCATTTGCAACTCAGTTGCAACAGTTGCAAGCAAGTTTCATGCCAGTCGAAGTTCCAAGACATCATTTCATCATTTGATTTCAATGTCCAGATTTGGCTAGTATGTTCTAGATATCTGATTCAAACAGGACTGCTGTTAGATATATATATATATATATATATATATATATATATATATATATATATATATATATATATATATATATATATATATATCCTATTGCTTATTTTCATTCAATGTCCAATTAAACTTATTATTTCTAATATTTTGCTACAGCTTTGAAAGGCAGACTGAGTACCAATGAGGGTGATGTGGACATGCTGAAGAGGGAGCTCATAGGTAAACCGTTGGCCAGTTCTTTGGTGTTGCTAATAACTTGACCTTTGAGTTGCGATGCTCCATGTCAGTAAATGTATGTTGATATTTCTGTTTTTGAAACACTTCAGAGCACCCGAAGGTGGCGTTTTCAGCAGCTTTCACTGCGACGGTGGGACCCACGAGTGCTGAAACGGATCTGGTCTACCCCAAAGTCATCACAAACATTGGAGGAGCTTACAACCCAAACACAGGTATCCAGAAGACGTGTAGAACATTAGTTGGTCACCATTACAAAAAAAGATTTTCAAAAGAAAGACTGAATATACAACACTAGTCAAACACCTTATGGTCTGCAAATATTTATAAACAAACACAATCTGAGAACGCAGCTGGCCACTTCCTTACCTACACCTCCTTGGTTCTACACGTACTGACCATTGTATCAGCTCCACTGACCATATAGGACTGGTGACTGAATGGATTTTCCGTGTGTATCTCTCTCTCTCTCTATTTCAGGGGTCTTCACAGCTCCGGTCAGAGGGGTCTACTACTTCCGATTCACTGTCCTGTCTCAAAACAGTGGTTACTATACAGGAGTGTCCCTCTACAAGAACAGCGAGGTGCTGACGTACCTGTATGGGTATAATGCTAACGGCTATGGCAGGTTCATGTCTGGAGGTGTTACGGTGCAGTTGGAGGTCGGAGACATCGTCCGCACTCGCATTCCTGCCAGCTACATGATCTATAATGACGCAACCAATCCCAACATGTTCAGCGGCTTCATGCTGTTTACTGTTTGAGAATCGGTAGAAAAGTATTTGGACGAAAGTGACCAATAAATTTCAGCTTGGCCCTCATTTGTGTGTTTGCATTGATTTTAAATGTAAAAGTCTATTATTATAATACTACATACAAATAAACCTTGTTTGGTCCATTATAGTTGGCCATGCGATGGACTGGCGACCTGTCCATGGTGTACCCTGCCTTCGCCCCCACACCCCTAACCAAAACTATCCAGGCTCACAATCTCTGTTCTAGTTCATCCTAAAGCTGTTGATGTGGTTTATGTCAGGAGTCTTTGAGGGTCAGTCATGTTCTTCCAACCAGCAGGTATGAAGCTGCTTTGGTCACTAAGACACACAGACAGGCTGTAGCAGGAAAGGTTCCCTAAAAAGTTGGAAGTGTCCAAAATATCTAGGTTCTGCCGAAGCATAAAGATTTCCCTTGACTGGAGCTGAGGGTCCTCGGCAACCCCTGAAAAAAACATCATCATCCCTCCTCCACCAAACTTTACAGTCTCAGCGCAGTCAGGCAGGTAACGTTCTTCTGGTGTTCTCCAAACCCAGACTTGTCCATCAGACTGCCAGATAGAGAAGCTTGATTGGTCACTCCACAGTTTCCACTGCTCCAGAGTCCAGTGGTACTGTACTTGGTGATGTGATGCGATAGATGATGCGACATGAAGCTCCACAGTGTTGGTGGTGATGTTAAAGCCAGAGGAAGTTTGAACTCAGTGGTTGGAGACACACTATGTTTAGTCCCCGCTCTGTAACTTTACCAGTTACTGTGATTCCTAAACGCTTTCGCTGTTCAATAAAACCTTCACAGCTGATGGTGAAACATCTAGGAGGGAAGAAATTTCACTAACTGACGTTGCCTGCAACTCCTCACACATGAAATTGTTGTTTTTTTCGTGGTTTGGTTGCATGTTATGCGTATGTACCCTTATGTAGTGTTAGAGCTACATGACTGACTGAGTGTGAAGTATTGACACGTGATCCAATGTTTCTGCCTGGTCTGAAGGTTCCACCCATCTGATGTTCAGTTGTTCAGTTGGTGGTGGCATGTCTGTGGAGATATGCATTATGAATAGTTATGTAACATGACATGTCGCAACTGGAGTTGAGCAAGTTCCCTCAAAACTGGCAACAGTCATGCATGACTTGGTATCACTGTGTTATCAAGATAACAGTCTCGCTGACCTGCCCACTGACCGTTACCAAACTCTGACCTGCGTTTAGAAATCTAGAAATCTGGAAACGGACATTGTGTTGAGTAGTTTGTGTGGCCATCGTTATTTCCCAGCACTGCCTCATCTCTCTTGGGCATGGAGTTCTCTAGAGCTTTGCAGGTTGCCGCTGGGATCCTCTTCCACTCCTCCATGGCGACATCATGGAGGAGCTGGTACTCCTAGGGTTCAGGTGTGGAGACATGCTTGGCCAGTCCAGCACCTTCACCCTCAGTTTCTTTAGCAGAGCAGTGGTCATCTTGGGGCTGTGTTTGGGGTCCTTATCATCATGGGTCATCGGGGAGGGGCTCATACAATACAAAGTAACATGAGTATGTTATTGTGAGAGAAGTAGATCAGATCTTGATCCAGTTTGAAGAACAAAGTTAAGTTCCAGATTTCTCCTGGACGCCCCAGACATTGTAGGAATGTACAATCTTGATTCTTGATTTAGCTTAATGAAGTACTGAGCAGTCAAAGCAAGTATTAGATGAGAACTGATAATAATACTGGGTTGTTTAGGAGAAGCTTGGAAAGGGTTAAATAAACACACTGAGGTATGAAAAAGCTCTACTTACTCTATTAATACTGATTAATATTTAATAATAAAGTGTAAAAGCTCTACTTACTCTATTAATACAGTTTAATATTTAATAATAAAGCGTAAAAGCTCTACTTACTCTATTAATACAGTTTAATATTTAATAATAAAGCGTAAAAGCTCTACTTACTCTATTAATGCCGTTTAATATTTAATAATAAAGCGTAAAAGCACTACTTACTCTATTAATACTGATTAATATTTAATAATAAAGTGTAAAAGTACTACTTACTCTATTAATACTGTTTAATATTTAATAATAAAGTGTAAAAGCACTACATACTCTATAAATACTGATTAATATTTAATAATAAAGTGTAAAAGCTCTACTTACTCTATTTATACTGTTTAATATTTAATAATAAAGTGTAAAAGCTCTACTCACTCTATTAATGCCGTTTAATATTTAATAATAAAGCGTAAAAGCACTACATACTCTATAAATACTGATTAATATTTAATAATAAAGTGTAAAAGCACTACTTACTCTATTAATACTGTTTAATATTTAATAATAAAGCGTAAAAGCTCTACTTACTCTAATAATACTGATTAATATTTAATAATAAAGCGTAAAAGCTCTACTTACTCTATTTATACTGTTTAATATTTAATAATAAAGTGTAAAAGCTCTACTTACTCTATTAATACTGATTAATATTTAATAATAACGTGTAAAAGCACTACTTACTCTATTAATTCTGATTAATATTTAATAATAAAGTGTAAAAGCTCTACTCACTCTATTCGTACTGTTTAATATTTAATAATAAAGTGTAAAAGCTCTACTTACTCTGTTAATACTGATTAATATTTAATTATAAAGTGTAAAAGCACTACTTACTCTGTTAATACTGTTTAATATTTAATAATAAAGTGTAAAAGCACTACTTACTCTATTAATACTGTTTAATATTTAATATAAAGAGTAAAAGCACTACTTACTCTATTAATACTGTTTAATATTTAATAATAAAGTGTAAAAGCTCTACTTAATCTGTTAATACTGATTAATATTTAATTATAAAGTGTAAAAGCACTACTTACTCTATTAATACTGTTTAATATTTAATAATAAAGCGTAAACGCTCTACTTACTCTATTAATACTGATTAATATTTAATAATAAAGTGTAAAAGCACTACTTACTCTATTAATACTGTTTAATATTTAATAATAAAGCGTAAAAGCTCTACTTACTCTATTAATTCTGTTTAATATTTAATAACAAAGCGTAAAAGCTCTACTTACTCTATTAATTCTGTTTAATATTTAATAACAAAGCGTAAAAGCACTACTTACTCTATTAGAACTGTTTAATATTTAATAATGAAGTGTAAAAACACTACTTACTCTATTAATACTGTTTAATACTTAATAATAAAGTGTAAAAGCTCTATTTACTCTATTAATACTGATTAATATTTAATAATAAAGTGTAAAAGCACTACTTACTCTATTAATACTGATTAATATTTAATATAAAGAGTATTTACTGAGTAAATAAAAGCTTCCTGTCTGGAACAAATAGCTTTTTATATATAATGACGTCTCCAAGAGCCCAAAACATGGAGCCTTTTGCCCAGTACTGTATGTATAGACATAAAAGCAAGATGAAGTCCTTCATGCCGTCCTTTGAAGGTCAGTTAAGCTTGAGGATGGGGTTGTAGTTGTATTACGGGGGAGCAGTTGTGTGCTGGAGGTTCTGAAACTGAAGGCCGGAAGGTTGTTGGTTCGATTCCCTGAAGCGACAGAACACGACTGAAGCACCATTGAACAAGACACCTAACCCTCCCCATCCCAGAGTGCCGTGGATACTGATTAATACTAACAAAAGTAAAAGTATTAATACTTTAATGCTGACAAAAGCAAAAGTATTGATACTTTTGTGAAATACAGACCCAAATAAAAGTATTGCTACTTTAATACTGACACTAATAAAAGTATTGATACTTTATTACAGACACAAGTAAAAAAGTATGAATACTTGGGTAAAATACAGACTAAAATAAAAGTATTAATAATTAAATACAGACACAAGTAAAAGTATTGATACTTTAATACATACACAAGTAAAAGTATTAATACTTTAAAGCTGACAATAATAAAGTATTGATACTTTAACACTGACATTAATAAATAACGATTGCTACTTTGATACAGACACTATTAAAGTATTGATCCTTTAATGTAGACAGAAGTAAAAAATATTAATGCTTGGGTGAAATACAGACCCAAATGAAAGTACTGATACTTTAATACAGACACAAGTAAAAGTATTGATACTTTAATACAGACACAAGTAAACGCATTAATACTTGGGTGAAATACACACATGAAGTCCTTCATGCCGCCCTTTGAAGGTCAGTTTAGCTTGAGGTTGGGGTTGTAGTTGTATTAGGGGGAGCAGTCGTGTGTTGGAGGTTATGAAACGGAAGGCCGAAGGTTGTTGGTTCGATTCCCTGAAGCGACAGAACACGACTGAAGCGCCATTAAACAAGACAACTAACCCCAGAGTGCTGTGGATATGAGTGGAGTGTATAGAAGAGATGAAGTTCAGAGAACTGCTGGTCAGCTGTTTAGAAGAACCACCTTCAGGAACACCACGGCCGAGACGTCTCACTGCCTTATTTGGAGACAGAGTGAGTGAGGCGGAGAAGCGGCGTAACGGGGCGTCGAGCTCTATAAGAAGAAGACCAGATACAGAGCGAAGAGAGAAAGTATCGGTGAAGATGTACATCAGTACTGCTGCTGCTGCTGTTGTTCTGCTGCTGCTGCAGACCAGCCTGAGGGAATCCGAAGCTGCTGATGCCGAAGCGTCGGCGGAACCCGCGGCTCAGCTGAAGGAGCTGAGAGACCTGGTGTATCGGCAGGGGGCCGAGCTGGCTCAGATGAGGGCGGCGGTGAAGTACGTCGAGAAGGAGAACGCAGGTGAGTCCGAAAACGTTTAACAAGAACAAAACGAAAGTTCAAAACATTGAATTTAAGAATGTTTTTGAGGTCGTTCAGTAAAATTCCAATCACTTGTTTTGGCAGACTTGA
Organism: Megaleporinus macrocephalus; assembly: GCA_021613375.1. Taxonomy (NCBI): domain Eukaryota; kingdom Metazoa; phylum Chordata; class Actinopteri; order Characiformes; family Anostomidae; genus Megaleporinus; species Megaleporinus macrocephalus. The sequence goes on from CM038726.1 coordinate 3,932,645, forward strand.
GAACCAAAATGGCGAAGCTGATCAAATGGAAGAAACAAACCACGAGTCAACTGGGGGGCTTGAACACAAAAATGTCAGGTAAGACCCCCGACACTCAAGTTAACCTGCCAACAACATAGTCGTTACATAGATGTTATTTATACATAATTAGCTTTAGGAGGAATGTTGCAAAGATGTTGCAGAACTTTCAAGGGTTGCCAGATTTTCTCATTGCAATGGATATCATGTGTATTGGGGTAAAGAGTAATTGACACTGTGCTGGATGGGTTCGGTAGTTGGACCCCCAAGTCTGTAATTGACTAAATGGGACTGTTATGTGCATAAAGCTGAGAATCGCTGGACATTAAGTCCAGTGGTGACGTTCCTGTAATATTTTATTCACTTGTTTGTTTTTTTATGAATTAAGATTTTTTATGAACTTAAATAATAACTTTCATCAAATCTTGGAGGAAGGACGTAAACAAGGGTGGCCTGTTGGGATACATAGTGCTTTACCTGACTGGTCCATGACTTATCTTCTCAATGAGGTTCCAGCTATGTTATTATGTTTCTGTACCATATGGATACTTTAATACAGCCACAAGTAAAATTATTCATACTTTAATATTGACACAAGAAAAATATTTATACTTTAATACAGACACAAACAAAAAGTGCTAATACCTGGGTAAAATACAGACCCAAATATAAGTATTGATACTTGAATACAGACACAAGTAATAGTATTGACACTTTAATACAGACAGAAGTAAAAGTATTAATACTTGGGTAAAATACTAATAATAATAAAAAGTATTGATACTTTAATACAGACAGAAGTAAAAATATTGATACTTTAATATAGACCGAAGTAAAAGTATTGATACTTTAATACAGACAAAAGTAAAAGTATTCATACTTTAATATAGACCGAAGTAAAAGTATTCATACTTTAATACAGACACAAAGACAAATATTGATACTTTAATGCAACCAAAGGTAAAAGTATTAATACTTGGGTAAAACACACACCCAAATAAAAGTATTGATACTTTAATACTGAAACTAATAAAAGTATAGATACTTTAATACAGACACAAGTAAAAGTATTGATACTTTAATACAGAAACAAGTAAATGTATTAATACTTTAATACAGACAATAATAAAGTATTGAAACTTTAATACAGGCAGAAGTAAAAGTGTTAATACCTGGGTAAAATACAGACCCAAACAAAAGTATTGATACTTTAATAATAACACTATTAAAAGTATTAATACTTTAAAACACACACAAGTAAATGTATTAATACTTGAATAAAATACCGACCCAAATAAAAGCATTGATGCTTTATTACAGACACCATTAAAAGTATTAATACTTGGGTAAAATACAGACACAAATAAAACTATTGATACTTTAATACCGAAACTAGTAAAAGTATTAATATTTGATTAAAATACAGACCCAAATAAAAGTATTGATACTTTAATACCGACACTATTAAAAGTATTAATACTTGGGTAAAATACAGACCAAGATAAAACTATTGATACTTTAATACAGACACTAGTAAAAGTATTAATATTTTATTACAATACAGACCCAAATAAAAGTTTTGATAGTTTAATTCTGACACTAGTAAAAGTATTAATATTTGATTAAAATACAGACCCAAATAAAACTATTGATGCTTTAATACAGACACTAGTAAAAGTATTAATATTTGATTAAAATACCGACCCAAATAAAACTATTGATACTTTAATACTGACATTAGTAAAAGTATTAATATTTGATTAAAATACAGACCCAAATAAAACTATTGATACTTTAATACCGACACTAGTAAAAGTATTAATATTTGATTAAAATACAGACCCAAATAAAATTATTGATGCTTTAATACTGACATTAGTTGACAAGTTGCAGCTGCACTTGTCGACATGCTATCTCTCCATTTCTGAAACTCAGGGAATAAATCCAGAAGGTTGACTGGTATCCGTTGTTGTGCTTTTGGTACAAAAAAGTACATAACATACTGAAAACAAAACAATTTTAGCTAATGGATTAAAATAAAACAGCCCTGTTGTTTATTTCTGGAGAGCTCAAGACATTTTCTTGTAACTGCATTGATATTATTAAGACCATATTAACCTGTACTCCTCCATCATCAACATTACTACTGGTCTGTCCTCCACACACCAGCACAGCTGGCTGAGATGTCCGTGATAAAGACCACACTGGCAACCAGTCAGAGTGAAGCGAAGGAGCAGAAGAAAGAGTATGAAGGTAAAAACACAAAGCATGTCGTATAGAATGCAGTAATAAAACACCACCGATTAATTTACTCTCACTTCCACAATGTTTCTCAGAACTGAAGAAGAAAGTGTCCTCCAGTGAAGAGTATCTGGACATCCTCAGGAAAGAAGGTAAGCCAACACAAACACAGTTCACATGTTCTCCCGCTGGTTCAGACGAGTGTTCAAGTCCTTCTCGTTTGTGTTCTCAGAGAAACCGAAGGTGGCGTTCGCAGCAGGGCTGTCTGCGTCTGTGGGACCTCTTCATGGTCTGGGTATCGTGGTCTACACTAAGGTCCTCACAAACTCTGGAGGGGCTTACAACCCAAATACAGGTACGAGTACCAGTGTGAATCAGCAGTCCTGTACAAGTTATAATACTTTAAGACGAACACAAGTAAACACATTGATACTTCAATACTAACACAAGTAATGACATTTGGGTTAAATACAGACACTAGTAAAGTATCCATACCTCAATGATTGATACTTGGGTGAGCAAACAGATAAACATATTGTTATTTGTATACAGACTCAAATAAAATTATTGCTACTTTAATATTAAAACAAATATTGATACTTGGGTAAAATACAGACAGTAGTAGAATTATTGATATTTTAATGCTGGCACAAATAAAGTGTTGATATTTGGGTGAAATGCTGACACATTGATACTTGGGTAAAAACAAACAGGTAAAGGTGTTGTTATTTTAATACAGGCTTAAATAAAAATATTAATACTTTAATACTGACACAAGTAAGAGTTTTGTTACTTGGGTAAAATATTTACAGTAATAAAAATATTGATATTTTAATGCTGGCGCAACTAAAAGTATTGATACTTGGGTAAAATACTTACAGTAATAAAAATATTGATATTTTAATGCTGGCACAAGTAAGAGTATTGATACTTGGTTAAAATACTGACATTGATACTTGAGAAGAATACATACACTAGTAAAAGAATTGATACTTTAATACTGACACAAGTAAGAGTTTTGTTACTTGGGTAAAATACTTACAGTAATAAAAATATTGATATTTTAATGCTGGCGCAACTAAAAGTATTGATACTTGGTTAAAATACTGACATTGATACTTGGGCAAAATATATACACTAGTAAAAGGATTGATACTTTAATACTGACACAAGTAAGAGTTTTGATTCTTCAATACTAACACAAATATTGATACTTGGATAAAATACATACACTAGTAAAACGTTTGATATTTTAATACTGACACAAGTACGAGTATTGTTACTTGGGTAAAATTCTGGAACACATTAATATCTGGGTGAAATACAGACACTAGTAGAAGCATTGATACTTGGGGAAAAATACCAACACTACTGTATGTATTGATACTTGACCACTGACACAAGTAAAAGTATTGTTATGTGGGTAAATACACTATTGAAATAATTGATACTTCAATTTAGACACAAGGAAAAGTATTGGTACTTTAAAACAGACACATGTAAAAGTATTGATACTTCAATACTAACACGAATAATGATGCATGTGTAAAATACAGACACTAGTAAAAGTATTGATACTTCAGTGCTAACAAAAGTATTGATACTTGGGTAAAATACAGACACTAGTAAAAGTATTCATACTTCAGTGCTAACACAAGTATTGATACTTGGGTAAAATACAGACGCTAGCAAAAGTATTGATACTTGGGTAAAATACTGACACTAGTAAAAGTACTGATACTAAAAACTGATTAAAAAAAGCACATAAGTATGGGGTAGCAGCAGAGCCAATTTAATAAATCCAGCGTTTAATACTATTTTGAGTATTATGTTTAATAAACTGGTTCAACAGTAAATGAAGGAGTACAGCCTCCAGCATTGCTCTTATCTGTGGCTACTAACGTTAGCTGTTGTTAATAGAAGACGTGTGATGTAATTACTGTCTGTATGCTCGTATTTCAGGAATCTTCACCGCTCCGATTGCAGGCGTGTACTATTTCAGATTCACTGCTTGTGGCTCGTCCAACGGTCACTACTTAGGTGTGGGTCTGTACAGGAACCATGAGCGGCTGACCTACTTGTCTGAGTACAACAAGGACGGCTACCCTAGACATGTCTCTGGTGGACTCACAGTGGAGCTGTCGGAGGGAGACACTGTTGTCCTCCGTCTTCCCAGCAATTACAGGCTCTATGAAGATTCGTACACTCGCAACATGTTCAGCGGCTTCCTTCTCTTCCCTACCGCGTCCCGAGAACTGGAATTCTGACCCACGCTGTCATCACGTTCACCTTACGAATGAATCTAAACATGATGTATTCAAGTGCTTCCTGTTTTCTTTACCATCAAAACACATGCAGTGCAGAGACCCCCCTTTATTTGTTTAAAGGGGGCGTCTTTAAAGTATACAAATATACTTTTGTTACAGCTAAATCTCTATCGCAGCTTTATTACAAATCTTTACCTTTTTACAGATCTCTATTAGTACGTTTTTACAACTCTATCTTTATTACAGCTATGTTACAAATCAACCTTTATTATAGCATTTTCAGTGTTTTACCTTATTACAGCTTTATTGTTACCTTTATCACAGTTTTATTACAACTGTATAGCAACTCTGTACCTTTATTACAACTCTACATTTATTAGTTTTATTACAACTCCAACCTTTACACAATTTTTTTCACAAATTACATTAACTTACATTAACTAACATTAACTCACATTAACTCACATTAACTTTCATTAACTCACATCAAATTACATTAACTCACATTAACTTACATTAACTCACATTAACTTTCATTAACTCACATCAAATTACATTAACTTACATTAACTAACATCAACTTACATTAACTCACATTAACTTACATTAACTACCATTAACTCACATAAACTCACATTAACTTACATTAACTCACATTAACTTACAGTAACTCACATTAACTTACATTAACTACCATTAACTCACATAAACTCACATTAACTTACATTAACTCACATTAACTTACAGTAACTCACATTAACTTACATTAACTACCATTAACACACATCAACTTACATTAACTACCATTAACTTACATTAACTACCATTAACTCACATAAACTCACATTAACGTACATTAACTCACATCAAATTACATTAACTCACATAAACTTACATTAACTACCATTAACTTACATTAACTCACATTAACTTTCATTAACTCACATCAAATTACATTAACTCACATTAACTTACATTAACTCACATTAACTCACATTAACTCACATCAACTCGCGTTAACTAGCATTAACTTTTATTAACTCATAGCAACTCAAATCAACTCACATTAACTACCATTAGTTCACATTAACTTAAATCAATTTACATTAACTCACATTAACTTAAATCAACTCACATTAACTTACATTAACTCACAAACATTAACTTACTTTAAATTACATTAACTCATATCAACTCACGTTAACTTACATTAACTCACATCAAATTACATTAACTCACATTAACTAACATTAACTTACATTAACACACATCAACTTACATTAACTACCACTATCTTACATTAACACACATTAACTCACAATAACTCACATCAAATTACATTAACTACCATTATCTTACATTAACACACATTAACTCACATTAACTAACATTAACTTACATTAACTCACATTAACTTACATTAACTCACATCAAATTACATTAACTCACATAAACTTACATTAACTCACATTAACTTACATTAACACACATCAACTTACATTAACTACCATTAACTTACATTAACTCACATTAACTAAGATTAACTTACATTAACTCACATGAACTTACATTAACTACCATTAACACACATCAACTTACATTAACTACCATTAACTTACATTAACTACCATTAACTCACATAAACTCACATTAACTTACATTAACTCACATCAAATTACATTAACTCACATTAACTAACATTAACTTACATTAACTCACATGAACTCACATTAACTTACATTAACTTACATTAACTCACATCAAATTACATTAACTCACATTAACTAACATTAACTTACATTAACACACATCAACTTACATTAACTGCCATTAACTTACATTAACTACCATTAACTCACAATAACTCACATTAACTTACATTAACTACCATTAACTCACATAAACTCACATTAACTTACATTAACTCACATCAAATTACATTAACTCACATTAACTTACATTAACTCACATTAACTTACATTAACTCACATTAACTTACATTAACTACCATTAACACACATCAACTTACATTAACTACCATTAACTACCATTAACTCACATAAACTCACATTAACTTACATTAACTCACATCAAATTACATTAACTCACATAAACTTACATTAACTACCATTAACTTACATTAACTCACATTAACTTTCATTAACTCACATCAAATTACATTAACTCACATTAACTTACACTAACTCACATTAACTTACATTAACTCACATTAACTTTCATTAACTCACATCAAATTACATTAACTCACATTAACTTACATTAACTCACATTAACTTTCATTAACTCACATCAAATTACATTAACTTACATTAACTAACATCAACTTACTTTAACTCACATTAACTTACATTAACTACCATTAACTCACATAAACTCACATTAACTTACATTAACTCACATTAACTTACAGTAACTCACATTAACTTACATTAACTACCATTAACACACATCAACTTACATTAACTACCATTAACTTACATTAACTACCATTAACTCACATAAACTCACATTAATGTACATTAACTCACATCAAATTACATTAACTCACATAAACTTACATTAACTACCATTAACTTACATTAACTCACATTAACTTTCATTAACTCACATCAAATTACATTAACTCACATTAACTTACATTAACTCACATTAACTTACATTAACTCACATTAACTCACATTAACTTTCATTAACTCACATCAAATTACATTAACTTACATTAACTTACATTAACTTTCATTAACTTACATTAACTACTATTAACTTACATTAACTACCATTAACTTACATTAACTCACATAAACTCACATAAACTTACATTAACTTACATTAACTCACATAAACTTACATTAACTCACATTAACTCACATTAACTTTCATTAACTCACATCAAATTACATTAACTTACATTAACTTACATTAACTTTCATTAACTTACATTAACTTACATTAACTTTCATTAACTTACATTAACTACTATTAACTTACATTAACTACCATTAACTTACATTAACTCACATAAACTTACATTAACTTACATTAACTCACATAAACTTACATTAACTCACATTAACTCACATTAACTTTCATTAACTCACATCAAATTACATTAACTCACATCAAATTACATTAACTCACATTAACTTTCATTAACTCACATCAAATTACATTAACTTACATTAACTCACATTAACTCACATTAACTTACATTAACTCACATTAACTCACATTAACTTACATTAACTCACATCAAATTACATTAACTCACATTAACTTACATTAACTTACATTAACTCACATTAACTCACATTAACTTACGTTAACTCACATCAAAGTACATTAACTACTATTAACTTACATTAACTACCATTACTTTACATTAACTCACATGAACTCACATAAACTCACATTAACTTTCATTAACTCACATCAAATTACATTAACTTACATTAACTAACATCAACTTACATTAACTCACATTAACTTACATTAACTACCATTAACTCACATAAACTCACATTAACTTACATTAACTCACATTAACTTACAGTAACTCACATTAACTTACATTAACTACCATTAACACACATCAACTTACATTAACTACCATTAACTTACATTAACTACCATTAACTCACATAAACTCACATTAACGTACATTAACTCACATCAAATTACATTAACTCACATAAACTTACATTAACTACCATTAACTTACATTAACTCACATTAACTTTCATTAACTCACATCAAATTACATTAACTCACATTAACTTACATTAACTCACATTAACTCACATTAACTCACATTAACTTTCATTAACTCACATCAAATTACATTAACTTACATTAACTTACATTAACTTTCATTAACTTACATTAACTACTATTAACTTACATTAACTACCATTAACTTACATTAACTCACATAAACTCACATAAACTTACATTAACTTACATTAACTCACATAAACTTACATTAACTCACATTAACTCACATTAACTTTCATTAACTCACATCAAATTACATTAACTTACATTAACTCACATTAACTTACATTAACTCACATTAACTCACATTAACTCACATCAAATTACATTAACTACCATTAACTTACATTAACTTACATTAACTCACATTAACTCACATTAACTTACGTTAACTCACATCAAAGTACATTAACTACTATTAACTTACATTAACTACCATTACTTTACATTAACTCACATGAACTCACATAAACTCACATTAACTTTCATTAACTCACATCAAATTACATTAACTCACATAAACTTACATTAACTCACATTAACTCATATTAACTAACATAAACTCACATTAACTCACATTAACTAACATAAACTCACATTAACTCACATTAACTAACATAAACTCACATTAACTCATGTTAACTTACCTGTTTTGTGAGTAAACTAGCCAAGATACAGCAAGATACACTAATAATTAAGTACAGAGTCATTAGATTCTCATTATTTGATAGGGAAGTTGTATATATATATATATATATGTGTGTGTGTGTGTGGTTCTGATCTCAAAGCATCCTGGGAAATTATTAGTAGACATGAACCATGTGTGAAGGTCAGCGGTGATAGCGGTGGAAGGCTCTGGCGTTGGGCAACTCAGCAGCTTGTGCTTATTGCACAACCGTTAGAACTACGCAACTCTACAACAGACCTGCTGCACAAATGATGAGGCATGAACTCGTGAACCAGACGGCTGTTCTTATCACACCGCAACACGTCGAGCTGCACTTTTAACGACGATCTAAACGAACGAGGACAGGAGGTTCATTTGGAAACTCTGGGGTGAAACTGCCTTTTGGGATGATGAGTAATAAACTGGCGTACAAACTTTAGTTGAACATCTTCTTACATGCAAGGTTAAACCACCAAGTCACATCTGATGATTTGGGTCATCCAGGGATGGCCAGGGTCCTGCCTTGTGTCGAGCAGGTAAAGTTAAAGCCAGAAATTATGAGGACATGACCAGCCACCCCAGTCCTACATACACAGTCCTACAGTTCAGAACGAAACATATCAACATTCATTAGGGTTGAATATGATGTCAGCCCAACCTTTGCAGCTATAACAGCTTCAGATCTTCTGGGAAGGTTCTCCACACGGTTTAGGAGAGTGTTTATGGGAATGTTTGACCAACAGTTCTTCCAGAAGAACATCTGTGAGATCAAACACTGATGTTGGATGAGAAGGTCTGGCTCACAGTCTCCGCTCTAATCCATCCCAAAGGTGTTCTATCAGGTGGAGGTCAGGACTCTGTGCAGGCCAGTCAAGTTCTTCAACACCAAACTCGCTCCTCCATGTCTTTATGGAGCTGCTCTGTGCACTGGTGGGCAGTCATGTTGGAACAGGAAGGGGTCGTCCCCCAACTGTCCCCTTAAGTTGGGAGTCCAGAATGTCTTGGTCTGCTGAAGGATTAAGAGTTCCTTTCACTGGAGCTAAGGGTCCGAGCACACCTCCTGAAAAACAACCCACAACATAATCCCACCTCCACCAAACTTTACACTCAGCACAGAATCGTCCAGATGGAGAAGCGTGATTGGTCACTCCTGAGAACACGTCTCCGCTGCTCTAGAGTCCAGTGGCGACGCTCTGCATTGTTCTTGGTGATGTAAGGTTTGGATGCAGCTGCTCGGCCATGGAGACCCATTCCATGAAGCTCTCTACGCTCTGTTCTTGAGCTGATCTGAAGACCACATGAAGTTTGGAGGTCTGTAGTGATGAACTCTGTAGAAAGTTGGTGACCTCAATGTTCTCAATCACTTCCACTTTGTTAGAACACCACTGACAGTCCACTGTGGAATATTTAGTAGTGAGGAAACTTCACCACTGGACTTCACAGGTGGTGTCCTATCACGGTACCACGCTGGAGTTCACTGAGCTCCTGAGAGACCCACTCTTTACTAGTGTGTGTAGAAGCAGTCTGCAGGACTAGGAGCTTGGTCATCTGTGGCCGTGGAAGTGATTGGAACACCTGGGTGAAGCAGCTCGTTCACGAGTTTTCCTGTTTCACCTTAAACAGTGCAACAACGTACCTGCACCTCCATTTAAGGTGGAAACAGGAGAACTGGTGAAGGAGAAGCTGAGCTGATGGTGCTGGTGGTCAGTAGGAGTGAGTGTTGTAGTGTAAGGGTGATCTGGGGGTGAACAGATGTAGCTGTAAGGTTAATGACGAGGAGGCGGAGTTGAAGAAAGTAGTAAAATAAACATTTATTCTTTCTGAATTACTAAAAACAACACATTTCACAATAAAATCTTCAGAAAACACACAAAGAAAACTGTACTAGTTGAATATCTGTATGTGTATGTATATGTGTATGTATGTGTGTGTATTTGTGTTTGTGTGTATGTATGTGTGTTAGTGTGTGTGTGTGTGTATGTATATGTGTATGTGTGTATGTATATGTGTGTATGTATATGTCCGTGCATGTATATGTATATGTGTATGTATGTGTGTGTATTTGTGTTTGTGTGTATGTATGTGTGTTAGTGTGTGTGTGTGTATGTATGTGTATGTGTGTATGTATATGTGTATGTATGTGTGTGTATGTATATGTCCGTATATGTATATGTGTATGTGTATGTATGTGTGTTAGTGTGTGTGTGTATGTATGTATGTGTATGTGTGTGTATGTATATGTGTATGTATGTGTGTGTGTGTGTATGTATATGTGTATGTGTGTGTATGTATGTGTGTGTGTATGTATGTGTATGTGTGTGTGTGTGTGTATATGTGTATGTATGTGTATGTGTGTGTGTGTGTGTATGTATGTATATGTGTATGTATGTGTGTGTATGTATGCACATGTGTGTTT
>CM038726.1:3954045-3963024 GCA_021613375.1 Megaleporinus macrocephalus
ACTGACCACCAGTGTTCACCCCAGATCACCCTTCCACACTACACTACTCACTCTTACTGACCACCAGTGTTCACCCCCAGATCACCCTTCCACACTACACTACTCACTCCTACTGACCACCAGTGTTTACCCCCAGATCACCCTTCCACACTACACTACTCACTCCTACTGACCACCAGTGTTCACCCCCAGATCACCCTTCCACACTACAATTCTTACTCCTACTGACCACCAGTGTTTACCCCCAGATCACCCTTCCACACTACACTACTCACTCCTACTGACCACCAGTGTTCACCCCCCAGATCACCCTTCCACACTACACTACTCACTCCTACTGACCACCAGTGTTTACCCCCAGATCACCCTTCCACACTACACTACTCACTCCTACTGACCACCAGATCACCCTTCAACACTACACTACTCACTCCTACTGACCACCAGTGTTCACCCCCAGATCACCCTTCCACACTACAATTCTTACTCCTACTGACCACCAGTGTTTACCCCCAGATCACCCTTCCACACTACACTACTCACTCCTACTGACCACCAGTGTTTACCCCCAGATCACCCTTCAACACTACACTACTCACTCCTACTGACCACCAGTGTTCACCCCCAGATCACCCTTCCACACTACAATTCTTACTCCTACTGACCACCAGTGTTCACCCCAGATCACCCTTCCACACTACACTACTCACTCCTACTGATCACCAGTGTTCACCCCCAGATCACCCTTCCACACTACACTACTCACTCCTACTGACCACCAGTGTTCACCCCCAGATCACCCTTCCACACTACAATTCTTACTCCTACTGACCACCAGTGTTCACCCCTAGATCACCCTTCCACACTACACTACTCACTCCTACTGACCACCAGTGTTCACCCCAGATCACCCTTCCACACTACACTACTCACTCTTACTGACCACCAGTGTTCACCCCCAGATCACCCTTCCACACTACACTACTCACTCCTACTGACCACCAGTGTTTACCCCCAGATCACCCTTCCACACTACACTACTCACTCCTACAGACCACCAGCACCATCAGCTCAGCTTCTCCTTCACCAGTTCTCCTGTTTCCACCTTAAATGGAGGTGCAGGTACGTTCTGGCTCCTGCTGCACTGTTTAAGGTGGAACAGGAAAACTGGTGAACGAGCTGCTTCACCCTCGTGCGCTCGGTAGGAGTGAGTATTGTAGAGTGAACAGTTGGTCTGGGGGTGATGTGACTGGTCACTACTGTACAGCTTCAAGAAACTGGAACAGAAAGTTCAGTCTCTCATCCTGACCGCAGACGAAGGGTCCGACAGTTCTGCTGCTGGGTGTCGTATGCCATCATCAGCCACGGCCCCATGTTCGGAGCTTTACGAGAGTCTTACTGGGACAGATGTTGTTGAAGATGTCCGGCTGGGAAGACGCGAAAATCTCCAGAATGAAGGGACAGTCTGAGGTGCCGTCCACAGCATGGACCCAGCGGTACGTCCAGAACTTCTCCGGCACTGTGAAGCAAACACAAACAGCAGAATTAAAACTGGAGATCCATATACACACATACACTACACTGCCAAAAGTATTTGGTCATCACTCTTCACACGTATATGAACTGGAGTGACGTCCCATTCTTAATCCATAGGGTTTAATATGATGTCGGCCCAACCTTTGCAGCTGTAACAGCTTCAGCTCTTCTGGGAAGTCTCTCCACACGGTTTAGGAGAGTGTTTATGGAAATGTTTGACCAACAGTTCTTCCAGAAGAACATCTGTGAGGTCAGACACTGATGTTGGACGAGAAGGTCTGGCTCACAGTCTCCACTCTAATCCATCCTAAAGGTGTTCTATCAGGTTGAGTTCAGAGACCACCTCCTGAAAAACAACCCCACACCATAAACCTCCCTCCACCAAACTTAACACTCCGCACAGTGCAGTCAGACAAGTACCGTTCTCCTGGCAACCACCAAACTCAGACTCCTCCATCGGATTGCCAGATGGAGAAGCGTGATTGGTCACTCCAGAGAACACGTCTCCACTGCTCTAGAGTCCAGTGGCGACGCTCTGCATTGTTCTTGGAGATGTAAGGCTTGGATGGAGCTGCTCGGCCATGGAGACCCATTCCATGAAGCTCTCTACGCTCTGTTCTTGAGCTGATCTGAAGACCACATGAAGTTTGGAGGTCTGTAGTGATGGACTCTGTAGAAAGTTGGTGACCTCTGTGCTCTATGCTCCTCAGCATCCGCTGATCCGCTCTGTCATTGTACGTGTTCTACCACTTGGTGGCGGAGTTGCTGTCGTTCTCAATCACTTCCACTTTGTTATAACACCACTGACAGTCCACTGTGGAATATTTAGTAGTGAGGAAACTTCACCACTGGACTTCACAGGTGGACGTCCTATCACGGTACCACGCTGGAGTTCACTGAGCTCCTGAGAGACCCACTCTTTACTAATGTGTGTAGAAGCAGTCTGCAGGACTAGGAGCTGGTTTATACACCTGTGGCCATGAAGTGATTGGAAGACCTGAACTCACTGATGTGACCTTTGGCAGTATAGTGTTTTAATACTGAAATACTGAAAGCTTCAAAAACACTGCAGTGCTAACGTCCAATCAGAGGCCTTACGGGAATTCCCCTTGTTTCTGATCCGCTCGACGCGACCTACATAGGTCACCAGCCCGATGATGTCACAGGCCTGGTTGCTGTCGAGACTCTGGATTTCAGACCTGAGGACGAGAAGAAGAAGGAACAGAACCGAATCAATTGAAGCTGGAACGATGACAGTCACTCGGCAAACCGGACTAAACATTTCAAACCGCCGTCGGATCTGAAATGCGAGGAAAAACATGAAAGGGGCTCCAAAGAGACTCGACCAGATAAAACAGTGCGGCCCACCAAACACAGACGGGGTCTAACCCGACAAAGCCGGGCTCTCAACATAACGCTGCGAGTATAACACTCTTTGATAACCCATAAACAAACAAGCCCACTCCGTATATACAGTGAGTGTGCTGAGACTGGATTTAACCGGCCACGTATGCAGCCCTACGTAGACCTTCAACTCTGACCATTACAGTGATCAACTCTAACCATTACAGTCATCAACTCTGACCATTAGTCATCAACTCTGACCATTACAGTGATCAACTCTGACCATTACAGCGATCAACTCTGACTATTACAGCGATCAACTCTGACTATTACAGCGATCAACTCTGACTATTACAGTGATCAACTCTGACCATTACAGTGATCAACTCTGACCATTACAGCGATCAACTCTGACTATTACAGCGATCAACTCTGACTATTACAGCGATCAACTCTGACTATTACAGTGATCAACTCTGACCATTACAGTCATCAACTCTAACCATTACAGTCATCAACTCTGACCATTACAGCGATCAACTCTGACCATTACAGAGATCAACTCTGACCATAACAGCGATCAACTCTGACTATTACAGCGATCAACTCTGACTATTACAGTGATCAACTCTGACCATTACAGCGATCAACTCTGACTATTACAGTGATCAACTCTGACCATTACAGCGATCAACTCTGACCATTACAGTCATCAACTCTAACCATTACAGTCATCAACTCTGACCATTACAGTCATCAACTCTGACCATTACAGTCATCAACTCTGACTATTACAGTCATCAACTCTGACCATTACAGTGATCAACTCTGACCATTACAGTCATCAACTCTGACCATTACAGTCATCAACTCTGACTATTACAGTCATCAACTCTGACCATTACAGTGATCAACTCTGACCATTACAGTCATCAACTCTGATCATTACAGTCATCAACTCTGACCATTACAGTCATCAACTCTGACTATTACAGTCATCAACTCTGACCATTACAGTGATCAACTCTGACCATTACAGCCATCAACTCTGACTATTACAGTGATCAACTCTGACCATTACAGCGATCAACTCTGACCATTACATTGTTCAACTCTGACCATTACAGTCATCAACTCTGACCATTACAGTCATCAACTCTGACTATTACAGTCATCAACTCTGACCATTACAGCGATCAACTCTGACTATTACAGTCATTAACTCTGACCATCACAACCATCAACTCTGACTATTACAGTCTTCAACTCTGACTATTACAGTCTTCAACTCTGACTATTACAGTGATCAACTCTGATCATTACAGTGATCAACTCTGACTATTACAGTCATCAACTCTGACTATTACAGTCTTCAACTCTGACTATTACAGTGATCAACTCTGACCATTACAGCGATCAACTCTGACTATTACAGTCATCAACTCTGACTATTACATTGTTCAACTCTGACCATTACAGCGATCAACTCTGACTATTACAGTCATCAACTCTGACTATTAAATTGTTCAACTCTGACTATTACAGTGATCAACTCTGACTATTACAGTGATCAACTCTGACTATTACAGTCATTAACTCTGACCATTACAACCATCAACTCTGACTATTACAGTCTTCAACTCTGACTATTACAGTCTTCAACTCTGACTATTACAGTGATCAACTCTGATCATTACAGTGATCAACTCTGACTATTACAGTCATCAACTCTGACTATTACAGTCTTCAACTCTGACTATTACAGTGATCAACTCTGACCATTACAGCGATCAACTCTGACTATTACAGTCATCAACTCTGACTATTACATTGTTCAACTCTGACCATTACAGCGATCAACTCTGACTATTACAGTCATCAACTCTGACTATTACATTGTTCAACTCTGACTATTACAGTGATCAACTCTGACTATTACAGTGATCAACTCTGACTATTACAGTCATCAACTCTGACTATTAGTCATCAACTCTGACTATTACATTGTTCAACTCTGACCATTACAGTGTTCAACTCTGACTATTACAGCGATCAACTCTGACTATTACAGTGATCAACTCTGACTATTACATTGTTCAACTCTGACCATTACAGCGATCAACTCTGACTATTACAGTGATCAACTCTGACCATTACAGTGTTCAACTCTGACTATTACAGTCATCAACTCTGACTATTACAGTCATCAACTCTGACTATTACAGTCATCAACTCTGACTATTACAGCGATCAACTCTGACCATTACAGTCATCAACTCTGACCATTACAGTCATCAACTCTGACTATTACAGTCATCAACTCTGACTATTACAGTCATCAACTCTGACTATTACAGCGATCAACTCTGATCATTACAGTCATCAACTCTGACTATTACAGTGTTCAACTCTGACCATTACAGCGATCAACTCTGACTATTACAGTGTTCAACTCTGACCATTACAGCGATCAACTCTGACTATTACAGTGATCAACTCTGACAATTACAGTGATCAACTCTGACCATTACAGTGATCAACTCTGACTATTACAGCGATCAACTCTGACCATTACAGTGATCAACTCTGACCATTACAGTGATCAACTCTGACTATTACAGCGATCAACTCTGACTATTACAGTCATCAACTCTGACTATTACAGTCATCAACTCTGACTATTACATTGTTCAACTCTGACCATTACAGCGATCAACTCTGACCATTACAGTGATCAACTCTGACCATTACAGTGTTCAACTCTGACTATTACAGTCATCAACTCTGACCATTACAGTGATCAACTCTGACTATTACAGTCATCAACTCTGACTATTAAAGTGATCAACTCTGACCGTTACAGTGATCAAGTTTAAACCTAGATTTTGAGTGGCGTATGAACCGTTGAAGGAGGTATCTGAGTGTCTGAGTACGTACCTGGTGGAGAAGTTATAGGTGACGTTAGGTAAACTCCACTGTGGCTGAACGCTTTTAGGAGGGATCACAGTGACCACAGCTGAAGGGTTCCGAGGGTTCAAGCAGATCTCTAGAATACAGGTACACATAGTAATAATAATATTAATAATAATACATTTTAATAATAGAGCACTTTTCATATCAGTGGCAGCGCAAAGTGCTTTACATACAGTTGTCATCAGTAACAGCAGAAACTGAGTGTTAATAAGAAACAAATCAGATCTCTAAGTACTACGATGTTAGAGTATTAATGAGTCGCCGAGTTACAGAGAGACGTTTATAAATGTGTAGTAAGTGACTCTGAGCTGGACGTCTAATAGAAGCTGAACTGAACTCCACAGTTTAGAAGCAGAAGAGCTGAAGGAGGTTCTCCAGGTTCTCTGTATGTTACTGAAGGTGTTTGTACAGAAGATCAGTATCTGCAGATCTAAGATCAGCAGCTGGAATATAAACAGAGAGACGTTCTGTGATGTTGCAGGTTCTAGATCATCTAGAGCTTTATAGACGAGTACAGAAGATTAAAGTCTGGTCTAAAAGATACATTACAGAGATCAACTCTGACCATTACAGCGATCAACTCTGACCATTACAGCGATCAACTCTGACCATTACAGTGATCAACTCTGACCATTACAGTCATCAACTCTGACTATTAAAGTGATCAACTCTGACCATTACAGTGATCAACTCTGACCATTACAGTGTTCAACTCTGATCATTACAGCGATCAACTCTGACCATTACAGCGATCAACTCTGACTATTACAGTGATCAACTCTGATTATTAAAGTGATCAACTCTGACCATTACAGTCATCAACTCTGACTATTAAAGTGATCAACTCTGACCATTACAGTCATCAACTCTGACTATTAAAGTGATCAACTAATGACTATTACAGTGATCAACTCTGACCATTACAGTGATCAACTCTGACCATTACAGTGATCAACTCTGACCATTACAGCGATCAACTCTGACCATTACAGTGACCAACTCTGACCATTACAGTGATCAACTCTGACTATTAAAGTGATCAACTCTGACCATTACAGTGATCAACTCTGACTATTAAAGTGATCAACTCTGACCATTACAGCGATCAACTCTAACTATTACAGCGATCAACTCTGACCATTACAGAAATCAACTCTGACCATTACAGCGATCAACTCTAACTATTACAGCGATCAACTCTGACCATTACAGTAATCAACTCTGACCATTACAGTGACCAACTCTAACTATTACAGTGATCAACTCTGACCATTACAGTCATCAACTCTGACTATTAAAGCGATCAACTCTGACCATTAAAGTGATCAACTCTGACCATTACAGTCATCAACTCTGACTATTACAGCGATCAACTCTGACCATTACAGTGATCAACTCTGATCATTACAGTGATCAACTCTGACCATTACAGTGATCAACTCTGACTATTACAGTGATCAACTCTGACTATTAAAGCGATCAACTCTGACCATTACAGTCATCAACTCTAACTATTACAGCGATCAACTCTGACCATTACAGTGATCAACTCTGACTATTAAAGCGATCAACTCTGACCATTACAGCAATCAACTCTGACTATTACAGTGATCAACTCTGACCATTACAGTGATCAACTCTGACTATTACAGTGATCAACTCTGACCATTACAGCGATCAACTCTGACTATTACAGTGATCAACTCTGACCATTACAGTGATCAACTCTGACTATTAAAGCGATCAACTCTGACCATTACAGTGATCAACTCTGACTATTACAGTGATCAACTCTGACCATTACAGTGATCAACTCTGACTATTACAGATCAACTCTGACTATTAAAGCGATCAACTCTGACCATTACAGTGATCAACTCTGACTATTAAAGCGATCAACTCTGACCATTACAGTGATCAACTCTGACTATTAAAGCGATCAACTCTGACCATTACAGTCATCAACTCTGACTATTACAGATCAACTCTGACCATTACAGCGATCAACTCTAACTATTACAGCGATCAACTCTGACTATTACAGCGATCAACTCTGACCATTACAGCGATCAACTCTGATCATTACAGTGATCAACTCTGATCATTACAGTGATCAACTCTGATCATTACAGTGATCAACTCTGACCATTAGAGTCATCAACTCTGACTATTAAAGTGATCAACTCTGACCATTACAGTGATCAACTCTGACCATTAAAGCGATCAACTCTGACTATTAAAGTGAACAACTCTGACCATTACAGTGATCTACTCTGACCATTACAGTGATCAACTCTGACTATTAAAGTGATCAACTCTGACTATTACAGTGAACAACTCTGACCATTACAGTAATCAACTCTGACCATTACAGTGATCAACTCTGACCATTACAGCGATCAACTCTGACTATTAGTCATCAACTCTGACTATTAAAGCGATCAACTCTGACTATTAAAGCGATCAACTCTGACCATTACAGTGATCAACTCTGACTATTAAAGCGATCAACTCTGACTATTACAGTGATCAACTCTGACTATTACAGTGATCAACTCTGACTATTAAAGTGATCAACTCTGACCATTACAGTGATCAACTCTGACTATTACAGTGATCAACTCTGACTATTACAGCGATCAACTCTGACTATTACAGCGATCAACTCTGACCATTACAGTCATCAACTCTGACCATAACAGCGATCAACTCTGACTATTACAGCGATCAACTCTGACCATTACAGTCATCAACTCTGACCATTACAGTGATCAACTCTGACCATTACAGCGATCAACTCTGACCATTACAGTGATCAACTGTGACCATTACAGTGATCAACTCTAACTATTACAGCGATCAACTCTAACTATTACAGTGATCAACTCTGACCATTACAGTGATCAACTCTAACTATTACAGCGATCAACTCTAACTATTACAGTCATCAACTCTGACCATTACAGCGATCAACTCTGACTATTACAGTGATCAACTCTGACTATTACAGTGATCAACTCTGACCATTACAGTCATCAACTCTGACTATTAAAGTGATCAACTCTGACCATTACAGTGATCAACTCTGACCATTACAGTGATCAACTCTGATCATTACAGCGATCA
>CM038726.1:3964024-3974024 GCA_021613375.1 Megaleporinus macrocephalus
CTTCTAACTACCCTCCCTTACATAACATCTCCCACTTCTCTAACATCTCCAACATCTCAAACTTCTCCCACTTCTCTAACATCTCTAACATCTCTAACTTATCCCCTCCCAAACATCTTCAACTCATATTTCTGTAGCATTTCTATCTGACTACTTTTTCCACTCCTAACTTGTCTTACTTCTCCCACTTTTAATATCTCCAGCTTCTCAAATATCTATAACCTCTCTAACTTCTATTTCTCATATCACATCCATCTTTCCCAACGTCTCAGACCCCCAACATCTTCTACTTTTCCTACTTCCTACAACTTTTCCTCTTTGCTTAACATATCCAACTTCTCCTACTTCTCCATCTCCACCTTTTCCTCTTTACCTAACCTCTCCAACTTCTCCTACTTCTCCAACATCTCCACCTTTTCCTCTTTGCCTAACATATCCAACTACTCCTACTTCTCCATCTCCACCTTTTCCTCTTTGCCTAACATCTCCAACTACTCCTACTTCTCCATCTCCACCTTTTCCTCTTTGCCTAACATTTCCAACTTCTCCTACTTCTCCATCTCCACCTTTTCCTCTTTGCCTAACCTCTCCAACTACTCCTACTTCTCCATCTCCACCTTTTCCTCTTTGCCTAACATCTCCAACTTCTCCTACTTCTCCATCTCCACCTTTTCCTCTTTGCCTAACATCTCCAACTTCTCCTACTTCTCCATCTCCACCTTTTCCTCTTTGCCTAACATATCCAACTACTCCTACTTCTCCATCTCCACCTTTTCCTCTTTGCCTAACATCTTCAACTACTCCTACTTCTCCAACATCTCCAGCTTTTCCTCTTTGCCTAACATCTACTACTCCTACTTCTCCATCTCCACCTTTTCCTCTTTGCCTAACATTTCCAACTTCTCCATCTCCACCTTTTCCCTTATTGCCTAACATTTCCAACTTCTCCATCTCCACCTTTTCCCTTATTGCCTAACATTTCCAACTTCTCCTACTTCTCCATCTCCACCTTTTCCCTTATTGCCTAACATTTCCAACTTCTCCATCTCCACCTTTTCCCTTATTGCCTAACATTTCCAACTTCTCCTACTTCTCCATCTCCACCTTTTCCTCTTTGCCTAATATATCCAACTATTCCTACTTCTCCAACATCTCCACCTTTTCCTCTTTGCCTAACATCTCCAACTACTCCTACTTCTCCAACATCTCCACCTTTTCCTCTTTGCCTAACATTTCCAACTTCTCCTACTTTTCCATCTCCACCTTTTCCTCTTTGCCTAACATCTCCAACTTCTCCTACTTCTCCAACATCTCCACCTTTTCCTCTTTGCCTAACCTCTCCAACTTCTCCTACTTCTCCAACATCTCCACCTTTTCCTCTTTGCCTAACATATCCAACTACTCCTACTTCTCCAACATCTCCACCTTTTCCTCTTTGCCTAACATTTCCAACTTCTCCTACTTCTCCATCTCCACCTTTTCCCTTTTTGCCTAACATCTACTACTCCTACTTTTCCATCTCCACCTTTTCCCTTATTGCCTAACATCTCCAACTTCTCCTACTTCTCCATCTCCACCTTTTCTCCTTTACCTAACATCTCCAACTTCTCCTACTTCTCCATCTCCACCTTTTCCTCTTTGCCTAACATCTCCAACTTCTCCTACTTCTCCATCTCCACCTTTTCCCCTTTACCTAACATCTCCAACTTCTGCTACTTCTCCATTTCCACCTTTTCCCCTTTACCTAACATCTCCAACTTCTCCTACTTCTCCATCTCCACCTTTTCCCCTTTACCTAACATCTCCAACTTCTGCTACTTCTCCATTTCCACCTTTTCCCCTTTACCTAACATCTCCAACTTCTCCTACTTCTCCAACTTTTCCCCTTTACCTAACATCTCCAACATCATCTCCATCTCCAACACGTTCCTCTTCTCCATCATCTCCAATCGCCTCCCACATATTGAGGACATGTGTGCCGTTTTCGATGTTTATATATCTACTACCAGGAAGCCAAACATCAAGACTGCTTCTAGCTTCAATATCAGTGGTACATCAGTGGGCGTCCTGTTGCTGTGAGGGGGCTTCCCAGCGGTTACATGATGTATTTATACCAACCACCTCCCTGTATCCACACCCACCGTCCACTCGACCAGCTCCACTGACCATACAGGAGCTCCACTTCCAGACTGTAGATCATCTGATTCTCTGTATACTTTATTACTCTGTTCTTTAATGATCAGGACCCCCACAGGACCACCACAGAGCAGATACTATTAGGTTGGTGGGTCATTCACTCCTACTTCTTGCTGGTGGCCACAGGACGCTGTTGACTGGATGTTGCTGGTTTGTTGGAGGACCCACAACAGGACACGGGGGGTGATTTTAAAAAATATTTATTTTTATACCACATGATCCAGATCCAATAAAAATAATTCAATATCACTATAACAATTAATATCCGAGCTGTTTCAGAATGTAAACGTCTTTTTTTATTTCTTTCTTTTAAAACAATATTAACAATATGTTAAAGCTTATTTCAATGGTATATATATATATATATATATATATATATATATATATATATATATATATATATATTTATATATATATATATATATAAAGAAAATAAACAAGCCATACAATATAATAGACTGTGCAACACCACCCTGCTGAAACGAAGAATAGAAAGAGTCCGCCTCCCCGATAAGACACTTCAATAATAATAATAATTAATAATTCTGTTACAAAATACTTCTGTTTCTTTTACTCGTTCTTTTTTTTTTTCCTTTGAAATCAAACAACGTATAGAAATGTATTTCAATCTATTTGACAATTTATAAAATAAACAACTATATATATATACCCCGCCCTACACGGGTTTTTGTACAGTCTATATTACAACCAGTGCTTTCGGCACCGCCGGAGAAGAAATGGCCGTCAAACAGTTGTCAACGTGACCCCGCTGTGCGCGTGGGGTCCCGCCAGACCACTCACGTACAGAGACCAAAGCCCAGGACAGAGAGACAGAGACCGAGAGACAGAGAGAGAAATAATAATAATAATAAAAAGATATAGGTCGGACGCCAGACCACGTGGGTTTGATAGCCAAAAAACTGAATGTACCTTTTGTTTGATCTACTGTGAGTCAGAGACCCCCAATCGGTTCCCACCACCAGCCACGACGTCCACATCTGCCTGGAGCTGCCAGGCTAGCGGTGACAGTGGAGGTCAATAGTCACCCAGGCCTATCATGGATAGACCTCCACATACGTTCATACGTTCCTCTGGATCTGCTCTTAGTTGGTGCGATCCCACCTTCCAAGTCTGGTGGGAGTCACTACCTTAGGTTGTTTGAACACATGTTAGCATTGACGCCATGATTGTAGGGGAGCGAGCGAGCGGGAGAGGGTGGGCCGGGTGACTGCAAAAGAAGACCCCCCCCCCAGCAGGATCTCCTTTGGTTTGGTTTGGTTTGTTTGGGTGGTTGTTATTGACTACCGTTGTTAGCAACGTCAGTCCAGCAGCTTCTGTTCTGAAGCTGAGAAGAAGCTGAATTTGGACCAAGCATGTCTCGGCTGAGAGACCGTACGTGAGGACGTGTGTCTCCTGGAAAGTTGTTGTTGTTGTTGTATAGATGGGAGTTTTGGGGTTAAAGGTCAGTCCTCAGTTTGTCCACTCTCGAAATCTTAAAGCCAGCCAGCTCCGTCCAGCAGAAGCTCAGAGATCTCAGGCTAAAGTGTTTGTCCATCCTTCCACTGTGAGGAGACACCTTCAACACTGTGGGTCTGAAAAGAGGTGCAGATGTTCAAGAAGCTCATAGCAGGTAATCTTGATTTACTCAGGCTAGCAGTATGCTAACATGGCTAACAGTGGAGGGAAGCTAGCCAAGTGTGAAACATAGCAGTTAATCTTGATTTACTCAGGCTAGCAGTATGCTAACATGGCTAACAGTGGAGGGAAGCTAGCTAAGTGTGAAACATAGCAGGTAATCTTGATTTACTCAGGCTAGCAGTATGCTAACATGGCTAACAGTGGAGGGAAGCTAGCTAAGTGTGAAACATAGCAGGTAATCTTGATTTACTCAGGCTAGCAGTATGCTAACATGGCTAACAGCGGAGGGAAGCTAGCCAAGTGTGAAACATAGCAGTTAATCTTGATTTACTCAGGCTAGCAGTATGCTAACATGGCTAATAGTGGAGGGAAGCTGGCCAAGTGTGAAACATAGCAGTTATTCTAACTTTGCCATATGCTAGCAGTATGCTAACAAGGCTAATAGTGGAGGGAAGCTAGCTAAGTGTGAAACATAGCAGTTATTCTAACTTTGCCATATGCTAGCAGTATGCTAACAAGGCTAATAGTGGAGGGAAGCTAGCCAGGTGTGAAACATAGCAGTTAATCTTGATTTACTCAGGCTAGCAGTATGCTAACATGGCTAACAGTGGAGGGAAGCTGGCCAAGTGTGAAACATAGCAGTTATTCTAACTTTGCCATATGCTAGCAGTATGCTAACAAGGCTAACAGTGGAGGGAAGCTAGCTAGGTGTGAAACAAAGCAGTTAATCTTGATTTACTCAGGCTAGCAGTATGCTAACAAGGCTAACAGCGGAGAGAAGCTAGCCAAGTGTGAAACAAAGCAGTTAATCTTGTTTTACTCAGGCTAGCAGTATGCTAACAAGGCTAATAGTGGAGGGAAGCTAGCTAAGTGTGAAACATAGCAGTTAATCTTGATTTACTCAGGCTAGCAGTATGCTAACATGGCTAATAGTGGAGGGAAGCTAGCCAGGTGTGAAACAAAGCAGTTAATCTTGTTTTACTCAGGCTAGCAGTATGCTAACATGGCTAATAGTGGAGGGAAGCTAGCTAAGTGTGAAACATAGCAGTTAATCTTGATTTACTCAGGCTAGCAGTATGCTAACATGGCTAATAGTGGAGGGAAGCTAGCTAAGTGTGAAACATAGCAGTTAATCTTGATTTACTCAGGCTAGCAGTATGCTAACATGGCTAACAGTGGAGGGAAGCTGGCCAAGTGTGAAACATAGCAGTTAATCTTGATTTACTCAGGCTAGCAGTATGCTAACATGGCTAATAGTGGAGGGAAGCTAGCCAGGTGTGAAACCTGGCAGTTAACATGCATTGCCTAGCTCAGCAACGCTAGCTTTCATTCACTGTTAGCCATGCTAGTTTAGTGAGAGTTTTCAGATTGTGGCTCTAGGTTCCAGATATCGTCGACGACCGTCATCTATATGGGACGATTTCCAGCTACTAAAGAACAAAACCACTAAACGAGAGCAGCGGTGACTTCAGTAGGTCGTACGAAAATCAGAGAACAACAACAACAACAACTAAACAGGAAGTCTGGGAGTGCTCGACTTCTCCAACTGTACGTGTGGAAGTGTGAGGTGGATCAAGTCGTCGTCGTGGCTGATGGAGAAGAAAATAATAAAAGAAAACCAAGAACATGCGATTGCCTAACCTGAACGTGTTGGGGAGTTTCTGAAAACACGGACTGAAGGAATGTCTGTGTATAAAAATACTTAGTGCTGTGATTGAGGGTCTACGGGGTGAAGTTCTCTCTCTCTCTCGCATACAAGAAGATACAACAACCAGCAAAAACACAAACAATTATAAATTAAACATTCTCGTTCTTTCAAACTGACATTGCACATAAAAAAAGAAGGGCTGATCGGCTCATCCTGGACGCCTCCAGCAACTTCTACCTCAGCTTTTCTGTTACTTACATACATTATATATATATATATATATATATATATATATATATATATATATATATATATATATATATATATATATATATATATACTGTATATATATGAGAACTATAGGCTTAAAACACTGTCACTGTCGTAAGAAAACCTCAGATCTTCAGTTATGGCCAAAATTTTAAAAATATTAATAATATATATAATATATATTATTACTAACTTTGTTAAACATAACATGAATCTTGAAGGTGGGAGTAACTTTTGAACCGTTATACTCTGGGGGGGTACGTACAGCAAATATACATACCCTCAAATATATAAACCCTCAGAGGACGTGTGTAGGTTGACTGGAGGGTTTGATAGTAAATAAAATAGATGTATATTTGTGTTGTAGACATGGAGACGCCTGGTTACCTTCACTATTACCTTCACTAATGTTCTACAATACAGGTTTCGATACGACAGCAACAGTATATTATCCCCAAAGAACCAAAGTGCTACCATATCGAGGCGGCCCAAAGTAAAACAACGTATCTCCATTTTGAGCGATTTTCATTTTTACGTTGGGCCAGAGTTTCACGACGAACGGACCAATAGAAATGCTCCAAAACGGCTTGAGAAAACCTCCGGTTCCATTGGCTTCCATTGAAAGTGAGGGCCGTGTTTGGCCTCTCCTGTAAAAGTTAGCATCTTGGAGATACCTGATTCTCTTTGGAACGGCACCGATCCTCGGGTTCCGTGTTAGGAAGGTGGCGTTGGCGGTCCGTCTTCACGCGGCGGCGTGGATGTGCTTCCGAATCCCAGGCATCGCGGAAAACACTTGAGAACTCGGTCCATTTCGAAAGCCCTTCTGAACGCGGCCGGATTGTCGCTTAGCATTAACACGGACCTCGTTTAGCTCCGTCTCCGCCCCGGTCAGCGTACCTGGACGCTCCTACACGTCTCTCGTAGGACGCGTGTGCACCTGAACGCAAACGAGCCCATTTCACCTTTAGCGCAACCGGCATTAGCCCGCTCTCAGAGTCCGGGGGTCCGGCTAATACTGACCAAATACTGTTTTCACACACGACCTGAGAAAACGTGTCCAAGTAACCGACCACTCAAGAAACCGACGTTAAAAGAAAGGACGTCCCCCCAGCAAAGCTAACATGTCTAAACCATATGCTAGGTGTTTCAAGCCACCTTGTTTAGGGGACGTCTGAAATATTCCTTAAACCCCGAATAACTCGGAATAGCTTGTAAAGGCATTCAGGTTGTACGACGTGTATATACACAACTTACGTCGACGGGGACAAGCTAACGCTAACGCTGCATGATTGTTCTGGAAGGAAGCTTACGTGGAAAACATTCCGAAGACATTCCGGACAGCTGGAAAGGCTGGTGGAGGCAGGATTTGATGTGCTAGCGTTCGGATTGATTTGAAGTCGTTCTTGCTTACGTACTGCGAGATGTTCAAGTTTCTCTTTGGGGTGGGGTTCGCGGTGCCGGGATCGGGATTCGGTAGGTGGAGAATATGGATTTAGAAGCTTTGGAAGCCAGTTAGCGCCTCTTTTGGACCAACCGGGCTCTGGTGGGATTTAGCCGTCAATCCGAAGGCGGCCGACTCGACAGAACCTTCCCGGCGGTTCGGGAACGAAACCTCATGATATGAAACCCATAGAACACTCACGCTTCAAACGTTTGGAATCACTGAAACATGGAACCCGTTTCCTGTGCAGTTCCACAGCTGACCAGTAGGATATGCTGGACGCGTCCAGAACAATCAACAATTAAAGGGCCCATATTATTCTGCATCGTCCCCGTTACGAGACGTATGTTAACGAGCTCTGCTCTGATTGGCTTAATCAAGTTCATTTGCGAAGTGCGGACCACTTAAGGCAGGGCAAGGAAGGGGAACTTCTTGGGCTGGAGTTCTGGGTGGCTTCAGCTGCTGAGACTTGAAGCCGGGCCCCCTCCCCCCTTGCCACGTAAAGAGTGAGTCAGGGTCGGAAGAGAGGGAGGAGTCGGGGTGGGGGTGGTGGGGTGCGAATTCCGGGGAGGAGTGGTTTATATAGGGCATGTAATGAGTGCGAGGAGGAGTTTGGGCGTGGTCCTTCTCCCAAACTCTCCCAAGGTATTTCATAACTTCATTAACAGAGTGCGCTGAAGTGGCGGGTGTATGCGATTGAGATTTGTGACATCACAAAAAGCACCAGCTCTTCCTGCTGCCTAGTTTGGTAGACTTGGAAACGTTGAAGCTAATAAGTTAAATAAATAAAAATCGAAATCGAAATAAGCAAGTTTTCCTTCATATGGGCCCTTTAAGTTGAACATCCAGCATTCGGAATACTTAGAAATAGTAGCTAGACTATTATATATATATATATATATATATATATATATATATATATATATATATATATATATATATATATATATATATATATATATATATATATAGTATATATATAGTATATATATATATATAGTTATGTATGATGTAGTTGGTTCATGTGGTGGGTGATTCCAAGCTTTGGAGCTGAGAGCTGCGATCGGGGCGGTGCTTCTGCAACAAACCACTTTCACTTTCACTTTCACTTTCAATTCAACGTCCAAGTCAACAAAGCAGAACCAGTAATGAGCTCAGTCTGCCCGTCTCCGGCGTCGTCCCCCCGTAGTTAGTTCTCCGTGACGCTCCGTAATAAACGGGCAGACGATGTTGTGACGTTACAGTGCAGGAAAAAAACAACAGGAGCAAATTGAAACATGGCTAAAACAAACAAACAAACAAACAAACTGGCGCGGTGCCATAAACCCGCGGTGGAGCTTTCAGTTTCGCTTTGCGTTTAGATGCGACTCCCGAGTGGTTGCGAGGGATTTCTCTCTCTCTCTCTCTCTCTCTGTGAGACGCCAGCCGCGTGACCTCATGCCGACAGCGCCTGGTGGGGTGGAGGGGATCAGAGGGTGGGGGTGGGGCGAGGGCGGTCCCCCACCGCTGCTGGCTCCTCCCACTTTCCCCTGCGTTCTCTGCGTGCAGTTTGAGGGGTGGGCGGAGCCTCCGGGCTGGCCGGTCTCGCTCTACAGCCTTTCCCATCATCCCTCTCGCTCGTGCCGCGGAGCCCTGGCGCTCCGCACGCTATCCCGGCCGCCATTCCGCTCCTGATCCGTGGTTACCGCGGCAGCATGTTCCGGTAGTCCGGCTGGGAATGAAGGTGCTGCTGCTGCTGCTGCTGCTGCTGCTGTTGTTGCTGTTGCGGTTGCTGCTGCTGTATGTATCCCACAGTGCTTTGCGGGGGGACGTTAGTGGCGTGGAAGAAGGCCTGAGTGGGGCCGCTGTGGATGAGGCCCTGTGGTTGCATCTGAGAGAGAGAGAGAGAGAGAGAGAGAGAGAGAGAGAGAGAGAGAGAGAGAGAGAGAGAGAGAGAGCAGGAGGAAGAGAAGGAAAACAAAAGAAAGAGGAGACAACTTCGTCAAGGAGACTATTATATAAGATATTATATATATTAGAACCTGGGTGGGTGTAGATGGGTCAGGGAACATGGGTGCGGGAATCTGGGTGAAGGTACTTGAGTAGGGGAACCCAGGTGGGTGTATGGGGGGGAGGGGGGGTACCTGGGTGGGGTACCTGGGTGGGTGTACCTGGGGTGGGATACCTGAGAGTTGAATCATTCTCAGATGAATTGTTCAGAGTTGAATCATTCTCAGATGAATTGTTCAGAGTTGAATCATTCTCAGATGAATTGTTCAGAGTTGAATCATTCTCAGATGAACGTCACATTAATGAATCGTTCTGAGGTGAATCATTTTCAGGTGAATCGTTCTGAGGTGAATCATTCTCATATGAACGTCACATTAATGAATCGTTCTGAGGTGAATCATTTTCAGATGAATCGTTCTGAGGTGAATCATTCTCATATGAACGTCACATTAATGAATCGTTCTGAGGTGAATCATTTTCAGATGAATCGTTCTGAGGTGAATCATTCTCATATGAACGTCACATTAATGAATCGTTCTGAGGTGAATCATTTTCAGATGAATCGTTCTGAGGTGAATCATTCTCATATGAATGTCACATTAATGAATCGTTCTGAGAGGAATCATTTTCAGGTGAATCGTTCTGAGGTGTATCATTCTCATATGAACGTCACATTAATGAATCGTTCTGAGGTGAATCATTCTCATATGAACGTCACATTAATGAATCGTTCTGAGGTGAATCATTTTCAGGTGAATCGTTCTGAGGTGAATCATTCTCATATGAACGTCACATTAATGAATCGTTCTGAGGTGAAT
>CM038726.1:3981524-3984024 GCA_021613375.1 Megaleporinus macrocephalus
AGACACGTTACATACACAACACTCACGCAACTTCACACGCACAGACACGTTACATCAACACTCACGCAACTTCACACGCACAGACACGTTACATACACAACACTCACGCAACTTCACACGCAACTTCACACGCACAGACACATTACATACGCAACTTCACACGCAACTTCACACACACAGACACATTACATACACAACACTCACGCAACTTCAGCCGCACAGACACATTACATACGCAACTTCACACGCAACACTCACGCAACTTCACACGCACAGACACGTTACACACGCAACTTCACACGCAACACTCGCAACTTCACACGCACAGACACGTTACATACACAACACTCACGCAACTTCACACGCACAGACACGTTACATACACAACACTCACGCAACTTCACACGCACAGACACGTTACATACACAACACTCACGCAACTTCACACGCACAGACACGTTACATACACAACACTCACGCAACTTCACACGCACAGACACGTTACATACACAACACTCACGCAACACTCACGCAACTTCACACGCAACTTCACACGCACAGACACATTACATACGCAACTTCACACGCAACACTCACGCATCTTCACACGCAACTTCACACGCACAGACACATTACATACGCAACTTCACACGCAACACTCACGCATCTTCACACGCAACTTCACACACACAGACACATTACATACACAACACTCACACGCAACACTCACGCAACTTCACACGCACAGACACATTACATACACAACACTCACGCAACACTCACGCAACTTCACACGCACAGACACATTACATACACAACTTCACACGCAACACTCACGCAACTTCACACGCAACTTCACACGCACAGACACATTACATACACAACACTCACACGCAACTTCACACGCACAGACACATTACATACACAACACTCACGCAACTTCACACACACAGACACATTACATACACAACACTCACGCAACTTCAGACGCACAGACATTACATACACAACTTCACACGCAACACTCACGCAACTTCACACGCAGACACATTACATACACAACACTCATGCAACTTCACACGCACAGACACATTACATACGCAACTTCACACGCAACACTCACGCATCTTTACACGCAACTTCACACGCACAGACACATTACATACACAACACTCACGCAACTTCAGACGCACAGACACATTACATACACAACACTCACGCAACTTCAGACGCACAGACATTACATACACAACTACATACACAACACTCACGCAACTTCACACGCACAGACACATTACATACACAACACTCA
The DNA here is from genome assembly GCA_021613375.1 of Megaleporinus macrocephalus. NCBI lineage: Eukaryota > Metazoa > Chordata > Actinopteri > Characiformes > Anostomidae > Megaleporinus > Megaleporinus macrocephalus. The sequence continues at coordinate 3,982,837 of CM038726.1, forward strand.
CGCAACGTCACACGCACAGACACATTACATACACAACACTCACACAACTTCACACGCACAGACACACTTACATATGCAACTTCACACGCAACACTCACGCTACTTCACACGCACAGACACATTACATACACAACAACACCCTCACAACTTATCACGCAACGTCACACGCAACTTCAGAGACCACCCGGCAGCCATCTCACTTCCCTTATATTCTATTATTATAAATGTCATCTGGTGGATCTACCAGCTCTTCCAGGTGGTTGTTATGAGTCTATAAACTCCTCATTTACTTTCACTCTTTTTTCTTTGGCCTTCGCCTTCACTCTGCAAATGGGTCATCTTATCTTAAGTCAAAGTGAGTCAAGAAAGCCAGAAAGTCAGAATTTAAAAATTAGTCAAAATGTTTCAAAAAATGAGTCAGTGAGCCAAAAAAGTCAGAATCAGAAGTCAAAAATTAGTCAGAAAATGAGTCAGAAAGTGAGTCAGAAAGTGAGTCAAAGTGAGTAAAGAAAGCCAGATAGTCAGAATTTAAAAATTGGTCAAAATGTTTCAAAAAAATGAGTCAGTGAGCCAAAAAAGCCAGAGTCAGAGGTCAAAAACGAGTCAGAAAATGAGTCAGAAAGTGAGTCAGAAAGTGAGTCAAAGTGAGTAAAGAAAGCCAGATAGAATTTAAAAATTAGTCAAAATGTTTCAAAAAAATGAGTCAGTGAGCCAAAAAAGTCAGAATCAGAAGTCACAAATTAGTCAGAAAATGAGTCAGAAAGAGAGTCAAAGTGAGTAAAGAAAGCCAGATAGTCAGAATTTAAAAATTAGTCAAAATGTTTCAAAAAATGAGTCAGTGAGCCAAAAAAGCCAGAATCAGAAGTCAAAAACGAGTCAGAAAATGAGTCAGAAAGTGAGTCAGAAAGTGAGTCAAAGTGAGTAAAGAAAGCCAGATAGTCAGAATTTAAAAATTAGTCAAAATGTTTCAAAAAAAATGAGCCAGTGAGCCAAAAAAGCCAGAGTCAGAAGTCAAAAATTAGTCAGAAAGTGAGTCAAAGTGAGTCAAGAAAGCCAATGAGTTAGATTCTGTCAGAAAATGAGTTAAAGTGAGTCTAAATGTGTCAGAAAAATGAGTCAAAATGTGTCAAAAAATGTGTCAAAGTGAGTCAAAAAAAAAGAGTCAAAAACCAAAAAATGATCAAAATG
>CM038726.1:3991524-4001524 GCA_021613375.1 Megaleporinus macrocephalus
ACACAAACACACAGGTTACACACAAACACACAGGTTACACACATACACACAAACACACACAGGTTACACACAAACATACAGGTTACACACATACACACAAACACACACAGGTTACACACAAACACACAAACACACAGGTTACACACAAACACACAGGTTACACACAAACACACAGGTTACACACATACACACAAACACACACAGGTTACACACAAACACACAGGTTACACACAAACACACAGGTTACACACAAACACACAGTTTCCACACATACACACAGGTTACACACAAACACACAGGTTACACACAAACACACAGGTTACACACATACACACAAACACACAGGTTACACACAAACACACAGGTTACACACATACACACAGTTTCCACACATACACACAGGTTACACACATACACACAGGTTACACACAAACACACAGGTTACACACATACACACAGGTTGCACACAAACACACAGGTTACACACATACACACAGGTTACACACATACACACAGGTTACACACAAACACACAGTTTCCACACAAACACACAGGTTACATACATACACACAGGTTACACACAAACACACAGGTTGCCCACAAACACACAGGTTACACGCATACACACATGTTACACACATACACACAGGTTACACACAAACACACAGGTTACACACAGGTTACACACAGGTTACACACAGGTTACACACATACACACAGGTTACACACAAACACACAGGTTACACACATACACACAGGTTACACACATACACACAGGTTACACACAAACACACAGGTTACACACAAACACACATAGCAAAGAACATGAGCACAGCATATGATCCAGCTCAGCATTACACACACACTGGACCCTGAGTTTACCCTCCACCCTCACTCACACCACATACAAGCCCCCTTCTCTATTCATCTCCAGTCAAAGCCCTCGTTTACAACTTCTTCACTTTTCAGCCTCAGGACAAAGCAGAACGTATAATTAACAGAAAATTACTGGAGGACGCACAGAAACACCTGTGGACGTCTTCAGATCTGGAGCTGGATGTTCTCCTCGCTCTCAGAGATGAAAGCTTTAAGTGCTGTTTATCTGGCGAGGACCGTTTTGATGGAATGTATTTGAAATGATGTTGGAGAGGTACGAGCGTGTATTACAACTGAAAATATTATATAAAGAGAGTAACATATCATACTAAAATATATATATATATATATATATATATATATATATATATATATATATATATATATATTATATGTACTACTATAACTTAAAAAAAATATATACACAGTACTGCAGCTTTTAAACATATATATATATATATATATATATACAGTAGTGTAACTTTTTAATAATTATATATACACCATATTACAACTTTTTACAAATATGTATATACACAGTACTGTACCATTTAAAAATGATATTTATATACATTACTATAACTTTTAAACATATACATCTACAGTGCCTTAACTTTTAAACTGTAAGTTTTAAACATAAGTATATACAGTACTGTAACTATTAAACATTAAATATATACATAGTACTGTAAGTTTTAAACATAATATATATACAGTACTGTAACTATTAAACATTAAATATATACACAGAACTGTAACTATTAAACATTAAATATATACATAGTACTGTAAGTTTTAAACATAAGTATATACAGTACTGTAACTATTAAACATTAAATATATACATAGTACTGTAAGTTTTAAACATAATATATACAGTACTGTAACTATTAAACGTTAAATATATACATAGTACTGTAAGTTTTAAACATAATATATATATAGTACTGTAACTATTAAACGTTAAATATATACATAGTACTGTAAGTTTTAAACATAATATATACAGTACTGTAACTATTAAACGTTAAATATATACATAGTACTGTAAGTTTTAAACATAATATATACAGTACTGTAACTATTAAACATTAAACATATACATAGTACTGTAAGTTTTAAACATAAAATATACAGTACTGTAACTATTAAACATTAAACATATACATAGTACTGTAAGTTTTAAACATATGTATATACAGTATTGTAACTATTAAACGTTAAACATATACATAGTACTGTAAGTTTTGAACATATGTATATACAGTACTGTAACTATTAAACGTTAAATATATACATAGTACTGTAAGTTTTGAACATATGTATATACAGTACTGTAACTATTAAACATAAATATATACACAGTACTGTAAGTTTTAAACATATGTATATACAGTACTGTAACTATTAAACATTAAATATATACATAGTACTGTAAGTTTTGAACATATGTATATACAGTACTGTAACTATTAAACATTAAATATATACATAGTACTGTAAGTTTTGAACATATGTATATACAGTACTGTAACTATTAAACATAAATATATACATAGTACTGTAAGTTTTAAACATATGTATATACAGTACTGTAACTATTAAACATTAAATATATACATAGTACTGTAAGTTTTGAACATATGTATATACAGTACTGTAACTATTAAACATAAATATATACACAGTACTGTAAGTTTTAAACATATGTATATACAGTACTGTAACTATTAAACATTAAATATATACATAGTACTGTAAGTTTTGAACATATGTATATACAGTACTGTAACTATTAAACATTAAATATATACATAGTACTGTAAGTTTTGAACATATGTATATACAGTACTGTAACTATTAAACATAAATATATACATAGTACTGTAAGTTTTAAACATATGTATATACAGTACTGTAACTATTAAACGTTAAATATATACATAGTACTGTAACTATTAAACGTTAAATATATACATAGTACTGTAAGTTTTGAACATATGTATATACAGTACAGAAACTTAAATATATACACACACAGTATAGTAACTTTTATAAATATTTTACTATTATATTGTTATATATTATATTGTATATATTATTGTGTATTTGGGTTCTACTTTAAGAGAATTACTAACTTTAAACTCTACAGTTTCTTGTAAACGGAGAGTTTAAACCTCTGAACAGTGCTCCTGTGTCTGAGTGACGGTGTGTATTAGAGGGGGATTATACTGCTGGTGATATAAGCTTGTGTGAACTTTCATTCATTCCACCAGCCCTCACTCTGTGTGTGTGTGTGTGTGTGTGTGTGTGTGCTCGGCAGGCGTGTGTGAACATCCAATAATAGCGCTGTAGAGGACAGGACATCCAGTCTCTACACACAGAGTTACATAACCTCCTCTCAGCGTTTCCCACACAGCCGAGCGAAGGCCCTCACTGCCCGTTACGTTAATAATCCAGCAGCGCTGACCCAAATCATTCCAGCACTCCGTCGCCGCGTCCGCGTTCCCGTCTCTAGGGGAATGCTGCACACCGCTTTACGGATTCCCTGACAAACTTCCACCTTCCCGGCTTAAAGACCCACCTGCTACATTTCCCTCATGTTTTAGTTATAACCTGTTTATAATCACGTCTGTGTTCATATGTACTAAACGAGTCTCTCTTCTATTCTTCTGTAACAACAATGTAACTACTAGTGATGTAGCTGCCGTAACAACAATGTAACTACAACAATAATGTAACTACTAGTGATGTAGCCACCGTTACAAATATATACTGTTTATGTAACTACACACGTAACAACAATGTAACTACTAGTGACGTAGCTGCCGTAACAACAATGTAACTACAACAATAATGTAACTACTAGTGATGTAGCCACCGTTACAAATATATACTGTTTATGTAACTACACACGTAACAACAATGTAACTACTAGTGACGTAGCCACCGTTACAAAAATATACTGTTTATGTAACTACACATGTAACAACAATGTAACTACTAGTGATGTAGCCACTGTTACAAATATATACTGTTTATGTAACTACACATGTAACAACAATGTTACTACTAGTGATGTAGCCACCGTTACAAATATATACTATTTATGTAACTACACATGTAACAACAACGTAACTACTTGTGATGTAGCCACCGTTACAAAAACACTGCTATTGTAATTACACGTGTAACAACAATGTAACTTCTAGTGATGTAGCCACTGTTACAAATATACACTGTTTATGTAATTACACATGTAAGAACAATGTAACTACTAGTGATGTAGCCACCGTTACAAATATATACTATTTATGTAACTACACATGTAGCAACAACGTAACTACTTGTGATGTAGCCACCGTTACAAAAATACTGCTTATGTAATTACACATGTAACAATGTAACTACTAGTGATGTAGCCACTGTTACAAATATATACTGTTTATGTAACTACACATGTAACTACTTGTGATGTAGCCACCGTTACAAAAATACTGCTATTGTAATTACACGTGTAACAACAATGTAACTACTAGTGATGTAGCCACTGTTAAATATATACTGTTTATGTAACTACACATGTAACAATGTAACTACTAGTGATGTAGCCACTGTTACAAATATATACTGTTTATGTAACTACACATGTAACAACAATGTAACTACTTGTGATGTAGCCACCGTTACAAAAATACTGCTATTGTAATTTCACGTGTAACAACAATGTAACTACTAGTGATGTAGCCACTGTTAAATATATACTGTTTATGTAATTACACATGTAACAATGTAACTACTAGTGATGTAGCCACTGTTACAAATATACTGCTATTGTAATTACACATGTAACAACAATGTAACTACTAGTGATGTAGCCACTGTTATAGATGGATCACAGCAGTTGAAACTGATTTCCAAAAGATATATAGTTAAAAATGAAACAAATATTTTAACTAAGAATATATTTTGTCCCTTTATTACAGTTTCAAAAAATAATAATAATAATAATAATAATAATAATAATAATAATATTACAATACAATAGTAAGCGCTTTTTCTAGCAGCTGAGTGTCTTAGTTCTAATTTTTCCTCTCCTTGGATTGTGTTTAGGATCATTATCCTCAGATTTCTAACTGACGCTGTGATGTTTCTCTCCAGAATTGGCTGCTATTTGATTGAATCTATTCTTCTCTCCACCAGTGAGATGTTCTAGGTGCCACTGGCTGCAGCACAAGCCCCGACCATGATCAGTCCACCGTGTGCTTAACAGTTAAATGTGATTCATCGTTTCTGTTCAGGTTTCAGAATTATCACACACAGTTTACACACAAACACAACACACTATTGGAGTGATCAGCGAATCAGGAGTCGTTGGAGTGAACAGTGAATCAGTCGACTCACCTGTGGTCTAGGAAGAGGAATTTCCACTCCAGACTGTGTCTCGACGTGAATTCATCACACGGATCTTCAACGTTACACAAATCCTGTTACACAAACACACACACAATAATACACACATTACACTTTACAGACATAAGATTTTACAAATACATAAACAAAATATATATAAAATTAGTTCTACACTATTTGAAGTTATGTGCTGTTAACGCTGCTGATGCTCTCACCTTGAGGAACTGAGGAGTGACCAGTCTGACTGTGGCCACCAAGCACACCTGCTCCTCCAGAGAGGCCTGGAGTGTACGCGGAAACACCAACTCGTAGCCGTTACACGACGACGTAGGCACTGTAACACAATTTCACAATCGTTTACCCACATAAAAGGGCCATCACAGGACCACCGTTCTAGGACCACCATCGGGACACGCAGAGGACCTTTAGAGGACCATGTGAGGACCACTAGAGGGGCCTCAGAGAACCACCAGAGTATGCTAAGAGGACCCTTGGAGGAGCATCAGAGGACCTTAGAGGACCATGTGAAGATCAAAAGAGGACCATCAGAGGGGCCTCAGAGAACCACCAGAGGACCAGGAAAGTATGCTCAGAGGACCCTCAGGGGATCATCAAAAGACCAACAGAGGACCATCACAGAACCCTCAGAGGACCTTAGAGGACCATGTGAGGATCAACAGAGGACCATTAGAGGGTCCTTAGATGACACTCAGAGGACACTTCCAGGACCATGTAAGGACTACCAGAGGGGCCTCAGAGGACCAACAAAGTATGCTCAGAGGACCCTCAGGGGATCATCAGAGGACCATCACAGAACCCTCAGAGGACCTTAGAGGACCATGTGAGGATCAACAGAGGACCATCAGAGGGGCCTCAGAGAACCACCAGAGGACCAAGAAAGTATGCTCAGAGGACCCTCAGGGGATCATCAAAGGACCAACAGAGGACCATCACAGAACCCTCAGAGGACCTTAGAGGACCATGTGAGGATCAACAGAGGACCATTAGAGGGTCCTTAGATGACACTCAGAGGACACTTCGAGGACCATGTGAAGACTACCAGAGGGGCCTTAGAAAACCACCAGAGGACCATCAAAGGATGCTCAGAGGACTATTGGAGGAGGATCAGAGGACCCTCAGGGGATCATCAGAGGACCATCAGAAGACCAACAGAGGACCATCAGAGAACCCTCTGAGGACCATCAGAGGACCTTACAGGACCATGTGAGGATCAAAGGAGGCCCATCAGAAGACCAACAGAGGACCCTCAGAGGACCTTCAGGGACCTTAGGGGACCATGTGAGGATCAACAGAGGACCATTAGAAGGTCCTCAGATGACACTCAGAGGACACTTCGAGGACCATGTGAAGACTACCAGAGGGGCCTTAGAAAACCACCAGAGGACCATCAAAGGATGCTCAGAGGACTATTGGAGGAGCATCAGAGGACCCTCAGGGGATCATCAGAGGACCATCAGAAGACCAACAGAGGACCATCAGAGAACCCTCTGAGGACCATCAGAGGACCTTACAGGACCATGTGAGGATCAAAGGAGGCCCATCAGAAGACCAACAGAAGACCCTCAGAGGACCTTCAGGGACCTTAGGGGACCATGTGAGGATCAACAGAGGACCATTAGAAGGTCCTCAGATGACACTCAGAGGACACTTCGAGGACCATGTGAAGACTACCAGAGGGGCCTTAGAAAACCACCAGAGGACCATCAAAGGATGCTCAGAGGACTATTGGAGGAGGATCAGAGGACCCTCAGGGGATCATCAGAGGACCATCAGAAGACCAACAGAGGACCATCAGAGAACCCTCTGAGGACCATCAGAGGACCTTACAGGACCATGTGAGGATCAAAAGAGGACCATCAGAAGACCAACAGAGGACCCTCAGAGGACCTTACAGGACCATGTGAGGATCAACAGAGGACCCTCAGGGGATCATCAGAGGACCATCAGAAGACCAACAGAGGACCCTCAGGGGATCATCAGAGGACAGAAACAGTGGCTCTGGTTCTGAAGGGCTGTGAGAAGAAGCTGCAGTAGCAGGTGTTCTACTCACCGCTGTTATGAAACTTGAAATCTCCCACGAATTTGACGTGCTCGTAGGTGGGCGGCTCCTTCGGGTCGATGTTTCCCCTCACCAAGTGACAACAGAACTCCACATGAGTCTCACCTGAGAGACAGAGAGAGAGATACAGAGAGAGAGAGAGAGAGAGAGAGAGAGAGAAAGAGAGAGACTGATCACCATCACTGCAACAACCAAACAGCCAGTTCCTCTTTACAGCGAGATAGACAACAACTTATACATGTATATAAAACACAGAGAGAGAGATACAGAGAAGAGAGAGATACAGAGAAGAGAGAGATACAGAAAGAGAAAAAGAAGAGACACATACAATGAATAAAAGAAAGAGAGTGGAATAAAAAGAAAGAGAGCTGAAAGAGAAGAGAGAACGAGGCAGGAGCAGGAGAGAAAGGGGTCGAGAAATAGAAAATATTGAGATAGAGAAAGAGAGAAAGAGACAGAGAGATAAAAGAAGAATGAGATAGGAGAATAGGACAGAGAGAGACATGAAAGGGGACAGAGAGATAAAAAGTAGAATGAGATAGGAGAATAGAACAGAGAGACAGGAAAGAGATAAAAAAGAGAAGAATGAGATAAGAATAGAACAGAGAGACAGGAAAGAGATAAAAAAGAAGAATGAGATAGGAGAATAGAACAGAGAGAGACAGGAAAGAGATAAAAAAGAAGAATGAGATAGGAGAATAGAACAGAGAGAGACAGGAAAGAGATGAAAGAGAAGAGTGAGATAGGAGAATAGAACAGAGAGAGACAGGAAAGAGATGAAAGAGAAGAGTGAGATAGGAGAATAGAACAGAGAGGGACAGAAAAGAGATAAAAAAGAAGAATGAGATAGGAGAATAGAACAGAGAGAGACAGGAAAGAGATGAAAGAGAAGAATGGGATAGGAGAATAGAACAGAGAGAGACAGGAAAGAGATGAAAGAGAAGAATGAGATAGGAGAATAGAACAGAGAGAGACAGGAAAGAGATGAAAGAGAAGAATGGGATAGGAGAATAGAACAGAGAGAGACAGGAAAGAGATAAAAAAGAAGAATGAGATAGGAGAATAGAACAGAGAGAGACAGGAAAGAGATGAAAGAGAAGAATGGGATAGGAGAATAGAACAGAGAGAGACAGGAAAGAGATGAAAAAGAAGAATGAGATAGGAGAATAGAACAGAGAGAGACAGGAAAGAGATGAAAGAGAAGAGTGAGATATGAGAATAGAACAGAGAGGGACAGAAAAGAGATAAAAAAGAAGAATGAGATAGGAGAATAGAACAGAGAGAGACAGGAAAGAGATGAAAGAGAAGAATGGGATAGGAGAATAGAACAGAGAGAGACAGGAAAGAGATGAAAGAGAAGAATGAGATAGGAGAATAGAACAGAGAGAGACAGGAAAGAGATGAAAGAGAAGAATGAGATAGGAGAATAGAACAGAGAGACAGGAAAGAGATGAAAGAGAAGAATGAGATAGGAGAATAGAACAGAGAGAGACAGGAAAGAGATGAAAGAGAAGAATGACATAGGAGAATAGAACAGAGAGACAGGAAAGAGATGAAAAAGAAGAATGAGATAGGATAATAGAACAGAAAGAGACAGGAAAGAGATGAAAGAAGAATGAGATATAAGAATAGAACAGAGAGAGACAGGAAAGAGATGAAAGAGAAGAATGAGATAGTAGAATAGAACAGAGAGAGACAGGAAAGAGATGAAAGAGAAGAATGAGATAGGAGAATAGAACAGAGAGAGACAGGAAAGAGATGAAAGAGAAGAATGAGATAGGAGAATAGAACAGAGAGAGACAGGAAAGAGATGAAAGAGAAGAATGAGATAGGAGAATAGAACAGAGAGAGACAGGAAAGAGATGAAAGAGAAGAATGAGATAGGAGAATAGAACAGAGAGAGACAGGAAAGAGATGAAAGAGAAGAATGAGATAGGAGAATAGAACAGAGAGAGACAGGAAAGAGATGAAAGAGAAGAATTAGATAGGAGAATAGAACGGAGAGACAGGGAAGAGACAGAGAGATAAAAGAAAAGAATGAGATAGGAGAACAGGACAGAGAGAGAAAGGACAGAGATATAAAAGAGAAGAATGAGATAGGAGAACAGGACAGAGAGAGAAAGGACAGAGAGATAAAAGAGAAGAATGAGATAGGAGAACAGGGCAGAGAGAGAAAGGACAGAGAGATAAAAGAGAAGAATGAGATAGGAGAACAGGGCAGAGAGAGAAAGGACAGAGAGATAAAAGAGAAGAATGAGATAGGAGAATAGAACAGAGAGAGACAGATAAAAGAAAAGAATGAGAGAAGAATAGGACAGTGATAGGAAAGAGACAGAGTGATAAAAGAAGAATGAGATAGGAAAACAGGACACAGAGAGACAGGACAGAGACAGATGGTGTATATGGTCTGTACTGAGGGGACAAAGTGTCCAGTACGTGTCGTAATTGTGTTAAACAGGTGTTTTGAGTGTCTATGAGTCCCTCTGTTTCTTCCTCTCTCTCTCTCTCTTTCTCTCCCCCCATTTACCATCTCTCACTCCTTCTCTCCCACATATCTCTCTCTCTCTCTGTCTCTCTCTCTCTGGGATTAGGGTCGGGGGTGAGGGGATTACCAGAGCAGCGTAACTCAGA
>CM038726.1:4009024-4019024 GCA_021613375.1 Megaleporinus macrocephalus
TACACCACCATACTAACCACTACACCACCGTACTAACCACTACACCACCATACTAACCACTACACCACCGTACTAACCACTACACCACCATACTAACCACTACACCACCATACTAACCACTACACCACCATACTAACCACTACACCACCGTACTAACCACTACACCACCATACTAACCACTACACCACCGTACTAACCACTACACTCAGTTCAGACCATGAGTGTCAAAACATGAAAAAAAAACAACGTGCTGAATCTCCAGCGTCCTCTGCTTCTACCAACTCCCCCAGAAAACATGCTGCGTGTGGGACGCGGGGCCTAAACTTAGCCCGGCCCGGTCATTCATCTCTTAGTCACCGCCTCGGCCGGCCGGCGCATCGCGGCGTGACTCATTCCCTGAGAACGGCTCGACCATCCATTCCTGAAAAGCTCCGAACCTGCTCGAGACGCTGGCTTGGTAACGCTCTGCGAGAGAACCCAGAGAAGAGACATATCTGAGACGGTTCTGGTCTTCTTTGATCTGCTACACGACCACCGTCCCACCGGGAAGACCGGCCCTTGATCCAATATGGCGGCCGCATTCAGAACATAACCTAGAAGATAGACCTCCTCACCCGTTACTTGCTGGGGTGTCAGATAAGTCGTCTTCCCTTTCGTTTGCCAAGACTTGAGACCGTCCTAAGACTTTTGGCTCACCCTGTACTACAATCGTTGCTTCTACACTGAAGTTTGGAACAAAGTGTGGGTTTGAGTGAAGTCCAGGTGAATATCAGGTTTGGTCAGGGGAAGAACGACACTACAGACCACTACAGAGAGAGTACCAGACCAGCTACACTAGGGGGCGCTATATCTGCAGTGGGAACGCAAGCAGCTGCTACCAAAAGTGAGTAGAGCTGGTACCAGTTGGTGGAAAAGCAGTAACGCGACACTCACGGCGCATGGTTGTGGAGTATTAAAGCGTTTGGAGAAACATGGCTTCCTTAGTTTAGTTCATTAGGTCATAGACGCTCAATGCAAATGACTGTGTGATGCCCCAGAGCCCCGCCCCTCCACTTACCGGTAAATGGCCAATCAGTGAAGAGACGCTGTCGGACACGTAGATGATGTTTCCGTCAGTGGTAAGCGCGATGAGGAACCCGTCCAGCGCCTGCGCACACAAGAGAAATACATACCATAATAAATACATAAGTATCAAAAATGAATGGGACTCTATGGGAGGAAGGAGGGATGAATAAACGACAAATAGAGGAGTGTGGGGTAGAAGTTGGAGATCTGTCCTGAGTGAGTACAGGCAATTTGGAGGCTCTAGGTTAAATGAAACTATGAAGTTTGTGTTCTGCTGAAAATGAATGGGACCCTATGGGAGGAACGAGGGATGAATAAACGACAAATAGAGGATTGCGGGTCAGTATGTCTGTGGATTAGAAGTTGGAGATCTGTTTTGAGTAAGTACAGGCAGTTTGGAGGCTCTAGGTTAAATGAAACTATGAAGTTTGTGTTCTGCTGAAAATGAATGGGACTCTATGGGAGGAACGAGGGATGAATAAACGATAAGTAGACGAGTGCGGGTCAGTATGTTTGAGGATCTACAATGAGTGAGTACAGGCAGTTTGGAAGCTGAAACCATAATGTTGGTGTTTGGCTAGTAATGAATGGGACCCTTTGAGAGGAACGAAGGATCCACAGACACACTGACCCGCATTCCTCCATTTGTCGTTTATTCATCCCTCGTTCCTCCCATAGGACCTCATTCATTTTCAGCAGGACTCTTTAAACCCCTCTCAGCGATTTGGGTCTGAACCCATCCTTGCAGATCACGTACACCATACGTTGTCTTCTCTGGAATGGATGGGACCTTCCAGATCTTCTACATGACTAGAAACATCCCACGTTGGTGGGAAGAGCTGACCAAGACTTCCAAGTACTCTGGACCCCTAGACCCAGTTGAGCATCTGTGGGACCACCTGGATTGGTGGTGTTGTCTCTATGGACATGACGGCCCACCAGTGCGCAGAGCAGCTCCATAAAGACATGGAGGAGCGAGTTTGGTGTAGAAGAACTGACCTCAACCTGATAGAACACCTTTGGGATGAATTAGAGCAGAGACCACGAGCCAAAGCTTCTCATCCAGCATCAGTCAGCATCACAAATTGTCTTCTGGAAGAACTGTTGGTCAAACGTTCCCATAAACACTCTCCTAAACCGCGTGGAGAACCTTCCCAGAAGATCTGAAGCTGTTACAGCTGCAAAGGTTGGACCGACATCATATTAAAACCCTATGGATTAAGAATGGGACGTCCCTCAAGTTCATAAACGTGTGAAGACCGACGAGTGAAGAGTGTAGTGTGTATAGTCGGTCAACTCTTTTACAACTAACTGAATTGCTCTACACGGGTTTGAAGGTTCTGTCCATCATGACGTTCCAACTGAACCACAAGCAACACCAGTTGGGGTTCTCCAGGATATTCCCAGAGTAAGGACCACCCAAGAATCAATCCGATGGAATGTAGTCTTTAACTGGGGGGGGGACCTCTTGGCGTTCTTGTTCCGTGAAGCCTGGGATGTATGAGGAGCGGTCTTACCTCCAGCATCAACTGCGTGAATTCCTCGTTGCTGAGGAACGAAGGCTTCCAGTCCTGCCGGATCTCGCACGACTCCGTCTGCGCTGTGATCTCTGGAAAACAGAAAAAGAGCGAGGTGTTATCCTGGAGGTCTTAGGATTCTGGAGACACGAGAGGCCGGAATTTCGCCAGCCAGGGGTTCTGCTGCACTTCGGACTTGATGACCAGACTTGGCTCACTGCTGCCTGTTCGGAGAATTCCGAGGATAACGGGATTTGAAACGGGGAATCATTACGGAAGAAGGTACGTAGGAGATGTGACCCAAGGCTGACCCACCCATGACCACTACTACCCCAAACCTTGCCAGACCGAAGTCAGTAACCATAAGGAACCAGACGTCCACCTCTAAACCCCCCACAGAAACCAGCTACGTGAGATGGTTATGAATATGGTTGTTGGCGTCCATTCATGGTGGAGGGACACGCAGTGTGTTGTGAGACAAAATAGTCCCAAGTAGGACTAGAGATCTCGCTGGCCGCCCTCACCTTTCTGTTTCTGCAGGAAGTCGATGGTCCTCTGCAGGATGGTGGACTTGTCCATCTTGCGGGGGTGACCCTGGCCCTGCAGCATCGTGCACAGCTCCTTGATGAGCACATTGAACTGGTCTCTCCGCTTCTTCTCCGACTTGTTACGGGACGCCCTGCTCGCACAACACACAGGGGAGAGTGAGTCGCCAACGTCTGGGGTGAGCGTGCAAGCTTTGGTTGGTGGAAGATGACTGTTCAAGTTTCGGGGTGGGGGGTGGGGGGGGGTGAACATGAAAGCTTTGGGAGGGGTGGAAGATGAACGTGCAAGCTTTAGGGCTGAGGGTGAGCGTGCAAGGTTTAGGGCTGAGGGTGAACGTGCAAGCGGGGTGAACGTGCAGGCTTTAGGGCTGAGGGTGAACGTGCAAGCTTTAGGGCTGAGGGTGAACGTGCAAGTTTTAGGGCTGAGGGTGAACGTGCAAGTTTTAGGGCTGAGGGTGAACGTGCAAGTTTTAGGGCTGAGGGTGAGCGTGCAGGCTTTAGGGCTGAGGGTGAACGTGCAAGCTTTAGGGCTGAGGGTGAACGTGCAAGTTTTAGGGCTGAGGGTGAACGTGCAAGCTTTAGGGCTGAGGGTGAACGTGCAAGCTTTAGGGCTGAGGGTGAACGTGCAAGCTTTAGGGCTGAGGGTGAACGTGCAGGCTTTAGGGCTGAGGGTGAACGTGCAAGCTTTAGGGCTGAGGGTGAGCGTGCAGGCTTTAGGGCTGAGGGTGAACGTGCAAGCTTTAGGGCTGAGGGTGAACGTGCAAGCTTTAGGGCTGAGGGTGAACGTGCAAGCTTTAGGGCTGAGGGTGAACGTGCAAGTTTTAGGGCTGAGGGTGAACGTGCAAGTTTTAGGGCTGAGGGTGAGCGTGCAGGCTTTAGGGCTGAGGGTGAACGTGCAAGTTTTAGGGCTGAGGGTGAACGTGCAAGTTTTAGGGCTGAGGGTGAACGTGCAAGCTTTAGGGCTGAGGGTGAACGTGCAAGCTTTAGGGCTGAGGGTGAACGTGCAAGCTTTAGGGCTGAGGGTGAACGTGCAGACTTTAGGGCTGAGGGTGAGCGTGCAGGCTTTAGGGCTGAGGGTGAGCGTGCAGGCTTTAGGGCTGAGGGTGAGTGTGCAGGCTTTAGGGCTGAGGGTGAACGTGCAGGCTTTAGGGCTGAGGGTGTACGTGCAAGCTTTAGGGCTGAGGGTGAGCGTGCAGGCTTTAGGGCTGAGGGTGAACGTGCAAGCTTTAGGGCTGAGGGTGAACGTGCAAGCTTTAGGGCTGAGGGTGAACGTGCAAGCTTTAGGGCTGAGGGTGAACGTGCAAGTTTTAGGGCTGAGGGTGAACGTGCAAGTTTTAGGGCTGAGGGTGAGCGTGCAGGCTTTAGGGCTGAGGGTGAACGTGCAAGCTTTAGGGCTGAGGGTGAACGTGCAAGTTTTAGGGCTGAGGGTGAACGTGCAAGCTTTAGGGCTGAGGGTGAACGTGCAAGCTTTAGGGCTGAGGGTGAACGTGCAAGCTTTAGGGCTGAGGGTGAACGTGCAGGCTTTAGGGCTGAGGGTGAGCGTGCAGGCTTTAGGGCTGAGGGTGAGCGTGCAGGCTTTAGGGCTGAGGGTGAGCGTGCAGGCTTTAGGGCTGAGGGTGAGCGTGCAGGCTTTAGGGCTGAGGGTGAACGTGCAGGCTTTAGGGCTGAGGGTGAACGTGCAAGCTTTAGGGCTGAGAGTAAGCGTGCAAGTTTTAGGGCTGAGGGTGAGCGTGCAAGCTTTAGGGCAGAGGGTGAACGTGCAAGCTTTAGGGCTGAGGGTAAGCGTGCAAGCTTATGGGCTGAGGGTGAACGTGCAGGCTTTAGGGCTGAGGGTGAGCGTGCAGGCTTTAGGGCAGAGGGTGAACGTGCAAGCTTTAGGGCTGAGGGTAAGCGTGCAAGCTTTAGGGCTGAGGGTGAACGTGCAGGCTTTAGGGCTGAGGGTGAACGTGCAAGTTTTAGGGCTGAGGGTGAGCGTGCAAGCTTTAGGGCTGAGAGTAAGCGTGCAAGCTTTAGGGCTGAGAGTAAGCGTGCAAGCTTTAGGGCTGAGGGTGAATGTGCAGGCTTTAGGGCTGAGGGTGAACGTGCGAGCTTTAGGGCTGAGGGTAAGCGTGCAAGCTTTAGGGCTGAGGGTAAGCGTGCAAACTTTAGGGGGATTGGAAGTGAACATGAAAGCTTTGGGGCGGACGCAGGTGGAACGTGCAAGTGGGGTGAACGTGCAAGCTTGGGAGGAGTGGAAGATGAGCGTGGAAGATGAGCGTGCAAGCTTCGGTGGGGGCGGGGTCGGAGGGTGATGCTTGAGGGGGGTGGGAAGTGAACATGAGGGCTTTGGGGGAAGCTTGGGAGGGACTGGGGTGAAGGGGAAAAGGGGGTGAATGTGTTAGTTGGGGGGCGTAGGGGTGAGCGTGCAAGCTTTGTGGGGTGGGGTACACACACACACACACACACACACACACACACACACACACACACTCACAGACACACACACACCTCTTTGCTCTGTCTTTCTCATCTTCGTCCATCAGATCGTCTACACAGCTGCTGGTTCTGAAACACAATTAGAATCCGCTCACGATCACGATCACGATCACGCTCGAGAAGCACCTGCAGCTCATTGCTATGCTATGCTAAAGGCTAAAAGCTGTCATTAGCCTTTAACCCTTTGATGCACAAGCTAAGCAAACCCCTTCTAACGCCCCACATGGGTTAAACGTATTCATTTCCTTCGTTAGCATAACTCACTTAGCATAACAGCATTTCCGCAACGTTAGCGTAGCGTGTACTCACTCCCATTCCCGCCGGCTGGACGGACAGAGACCCCCGAACTCAGAAAGGTTGTCCATGCTCACTCCCTCTCCCATCCAGGCCGTCTGCGAACGCTGCCGTGTCCCATTCGCGCCGACTGCGCTCGGACGTTGATGGAAAATGCCCGCGCGCTCTTCTCGCTAGCCTCGCTAGCCTCGCTAGCCTCGCTGACCTCGCTAGCCTCGCTAGCCTCTACCTCCGAAAGCCCTGAAGGCTGGCCGTTACCTCGACCTCTCGACTGCTAGCAGCTGCTGCCTCTATCCCAACCGCCTGGCCGAGCCTTCCCGGGTAGCGCTTAGCTGATCATCCGGGAACGGTTAGCCGATCAAGCTGAGCGCTGGCATCGAGACGCTTCTATCCCGGACAGTCACCTTCGGCGTTCCATGTACGTCAGTCGTGGAAACAGCAGAGCCTGAAACAGAAAGACGACAGTGTGCGTTTTAGCGGCGTCCCTGCTAGTTAGCGCGGCGTAGCTACGATTTGTAGTTTAGCTGCGAGGCTAACGCAGCTAACAAGCTAAAGCCCAAACACTTTAATCACCATGTTTTTGTAATTCTTTCCAAAAGATGAACTGAAGTAAACAAGAGTTCAAGGTGGCTAATGCTAATAGCTAATGCTAACACATTTTCTTCCATAACAGTGTGCGACACCACATACACACGTCTATTTCCGATGATGTTACAAGTTCATATGGTTTTAAGGAAGGTTTGTTCATTATTCATCCACACTGTTAGCGCCATGCTAACCTTCCGATATTGCAAGCTATAGGCCTCGTAGCTCCGATGCAAAGCTAAAGAATTAAAACTTCATTTCAAATAATACAGAAAACTGGAAATCCGATCTAACTATGAACCGTAGCTGCAAGGCTAATGCAGCTAACACTCCCGAAAAACGAACCCAAGTGCCCTGAAGTACCGTTTATAGCTAACGCTAAATCTTTTCCACACACATCCACTTCAAACGATGTTACGTCATGTGTTTTAATGCAAGTGTGTAATTATGTTAGCGCCATGCTAATCTCTTGTTTTTGTTAGCTACGATGCTAATGGAGCTAATACTCACACATCAGTACAGCCTTCAAGATGGCTAATGCTACGGTTTTTAGTTAATGCTAACTTTTGTTTTTAAGTCAAATACCACATACACAAGTCTTAGAAGTTTTACATAACGTAACAAGTTCTTAAGGTTTTAATGCAAGTGTATAATTATTTATCCACACTGTTAGCGCCATGCTAACCCTCGTAGCTCCAGTACAAAGCTAAGAAACCGAACTTCAGACACCGAACGTTTCTTGGCTGAGAAGCTACGTCTGAAGTAAGACAGAAAACTACAAAATTAAATCTAACTATGAACTGAGGTGCAGTAGTTTAGTAGCTGTAGCTACGAGGCTAACGGGAAAAGGTACTCAACTACACAGAAATATCATTTTTAGCTAATACTAAGATATTTTTACACAAGTCCACCTCAGATTATGTGAGTTTGTATGAATTTAAGTGTGTAATTATTTATCTAGACTGTTAGCGCCATGCTAACCTTTTGTTATTGTTAGCTTTAGCCTCGTAGCTCCAATGCAAAGCTAAGAAACCAAATTTCAGACACCGAACGTGTCTTGGCTGAGAAGCTACGTCTGAAGAAAGACAGAAAATTAAAAAATTTAATCTAACTATGAACTGAGGTGCAGTAGTTTAGTAGCTGTAGCTACGAGGCTAACGGGAAAAGGAACTCAACTACACCGAAGTTTAGTTTTTAGCTAATACTAAGATATTTTTAACATAGTCTGCTGTAGATGACGTTACAAGTTCACACGGCTTTACTGAAAGTGTGTAATTTTTTATCTAGACTGTTAGCGCCATGCTAACCTTTTGTTATTGTTAGCTTTAGCCTCGTAGCTCTAGTGCTGTCTTGGCTGAGGAGCTACGTCTAAAGTACGACAGAAAACTGCGGGAATTAGATCTTACTTTGAACTGCGGCTGAGTATCTTAGTAGCTGTAGCTACGAGGCTAACGGAAAAAGGCCCAGAAGTATCGTTTTTAGCTAAAACCAAGATATTTTTACACAAGTCCACCTCAGATTATGTGAGTTTGTATGATTTTAAGTGTGTAATTATTTATCTAGACTGTTAGCGCCATGCTAACCTTTTGTTATTGTTAGCTTTAGCCTCGTAGCTCCAGCGCAAAGCTAAGAAACCAAATTTCAGACACCGAACGTGTCTTGGCTGAGAAGCTACGTCTGAAGAAAGACAGAAAATTAAAAAATTTAATCTAACTATGAACTGAGGTGCAGTAGTTTAGTAGCTGTAGCTACGAGGCTAACGGGAAAAGGTACTCAACTACACAGAAATATCATTTTTAGCTAATACTAAGATATTTTTACACAAGTCTACCTCAGATTATGTGAGTTTGTATGAATTTAAGTGTGTAATTATTTATTTAGACTGTTAGCGCCATGCTAACCTTTTGTTATTGTTAGCTTCAGCCTCGTAGCTCCAGCGCAAAGCTAAGAAACCCAATTTCAGACACCGAACGTTTCTTGGCTGAGAAGCTACGTCTGAAGTAGGACAGAAAACTAAAAAATTAAATCTAACTATGAACTGAGGTGCAGTAGTTTAGTAGCGGTAGCTACGATGCTAACGGGAAAAGGAACTCAACAACACAGAAGTTTAGTTTTTAGCTAATACTAAGATATTTTTACACAAGTCCACCTCAGATTATGTGAGTTTGTATGATTTTAAGTGTGTAATTATTTATCTAGACTGTTAGCGCCATGCTAACCTTTTGTTATTGTTAGCTTTAGCCTCGTAGCTCCAATGCAAAGCTAAGAAACCCAATTTCAGACACCGAACGAGTCTTGGCTGAGAAGCTACGTCTGAAGTAGGACAGAAAACTAAAAAATTAAATCTAACTATGAACTGAGGTGCAGTAGTTTAGTAGTGGTAGCTACGATGCTAACGGGAAAAGGAACTCAACAACACAGAAGTTTAGTTTTTAGCTAATACTAAGATATTTTTACACAAGTCCACCTCAGATTATGTGAGTTTGTATGATTTTAAGTGTGTAATTATTTATCTAGACTGTTAGCGCCATGCTAACCTTTTGTTATTGTTAGCTTTAGCCTCGTAGCTCCAGCGCAAAGCTAAGAAACCAAACTTCAGACACCGAACGAGTCTTGGCTGAGAAGCTACGTCTGAAGTAAGACAGAAAATTAAAAAATTAAATCTAACTATGAACTGAGGTGCAGTAGTTTAGTAGCTGTAGCTACGAGGCTAACGGGAAAAGGAACTCAACAACACAGAAGTTTAGTTTTTAGCTAATACTAAGATATTTTTACACAAGTCCACCTCAGATTATGTGAGTTTGTATGAATTTAAGTGTGTAATTAATTATCTAGACTGTTAGCGCCATGCTAATCTTTTGTTATTGTTAGCTTTAGCCTCGTAGCTCCAGCGCAAAGCTAAGAAACCAAACTTCAGACACCGAACGAGTCTTGGCTGAGAAGCTACGTCTGAAGTAAGACAGAAAATTAAAAAATTAAATCTAACTATGAACTGAGGTGCAGTAGTTTAGTAGCTGTAGCTACGAGGCTAACGGGAAAAGGTACTCAACTACACAGAAATATCATTTTTAGCTAATACTAAGATATTTTTACACAAGTCCACCTCAGATTATGTGAGTTTGTATGAATTTAAGTGTGTAATTATTTATTTAGACTGTTAGCGCCACGCTAACCTTTTGTTATTGTTAGCTTTAGCCTCGTAGCTCCAGCGCAAAGCTAAGAAACCCAATTTCAGACACCGAACGTTTCTTGGCTGAGAAGCTACGTCTGAAGTAGGACAGAAAACTAAAAAATTAAATCTAACTATGAACTGAGGTGCAGTAGTTTAGTAGCGGTAGCTACGATGCTAACGGGAAAAGGAACTCAACAACACAGAAGTTTAGTTTTTAGCTAATACTAAGATATTTTTACACAAGTCCACCTCAGATTATGTGAGTTTGTATGAATTTAAGTGTGTAATTAATTATCTAGACTGTTAGCGCCATGCTAATCTTTTGTTATTGTTAGCTTTAGCCTCGT
>CM038726.1:4031524-4086524 GCA_021613375.1 Megaleporinus macrocephalus
GAGAGAGGTATAGAGAGAGAGAGAGGTAGAGAGAGGTATAGATAGAGAGAGAGAGAGGTGTAGAGAGAGAGAGAGGTAGAGAGAGGTATAGATAGAGAGAGAGAGAGAGGTAGAGAGAGGTATAGATAGAGAGAGAGAGAGAGGTAGAGAGAGAGAGAGGTAGAGAGAGGTATAGAGATAGAGAGAGAGAGAGGGAGAGAGAGGTGTAGAGAGAGAGAGAGAGAGAGAGGTAGAGAGAGGTATAGATAGAGAGAGAGAGAGAGAGGTAGAGAGAGGTATAGATAGAGAGAGAGAGAGGTATAGATAGAGAGAGAGAGAGAGGTATAGATAGAGAGGTAGAGAGAGGTATAGATAGAGAGAGAGAGAGAGAGGTAGAGAGAGGTATAGATAGAGAGAGAGAGAGAGAGGTAGAGAGAGGTATAGATAGAGAGAGAGAGAGGTATAGATAGAGAGAGAGAGAGAGAGAGAGAGGTATAGATAGAGAGAGAGAGAGAGAGGTAGAGAGAGGTATAGATAGAGAGAGAGAGAGAGAGAGAGGTAGAGAGAGGTATAGATAGAGAGAGAGAGAGAGAGGTAGAGAGAGGTATAGATAGAGAGAGAGAGAGAGGTGTGTTGGTGACCTATATTTCAGCTCCTGTTCAAACAGTCATTCTGCTGTTGCTCCACTTTAGCTTTAGCGCCGTGCTAACCTCAGCACAGCCGTCAGCAAACCGAGTGGGACCCGCGTCCCCCCCCACACGTCCAGCGTCCCCCCCACACGTCCAGCGTCTGTTCCTACACCGTCCCAGACTCTTCCAGACTCGGACGCGTGTCCTGCAGAGACAGTCTGGTGGTGTTTCTATGACTACATGGTGGAGATCAGACACGTTCAGCTGGTTAACGGAGCTGCTGCGTACGAGTCCGACTGCTGAGACGTCCCGGCGCTCCGAGCTCGCGCTGGTCCTCCTTCTCTCCCTACCGCAGCGTAAACATCTGGCTGCGCTGGCCGTCTACAACAAACGCCACGAACAACACTCGGCTTGTACCGTTTATATTCAGAAATCCCGAACTTCAGATCTGCAGCCACAGTCTGGAAATATTTTTCCATAGTCTCTTTCCTTTGTTCCATATTTACCCAGACCTGCGTCCTCTCCGCCGCCATCCCTGACTCCCAACATAACGCCCCTCAAAAGTAGCTAGTCCTCCCAAAAATAAATCAATTAATTACTAATAAGCAGATTCTGGACTAGTTTACCTTAAAAACCATCTGAGATTCTGGATTAGTTTACTTTATAAACCATCTGAGATTCTGGACTAGTTTACTTTATAAACCATCTGAGATTCTGGACTAGTTTACCTTATAAACCATCTGAGATTCTGGACTAGTTTACTTTATAAACCATCTGAGATTCTGGACTAGTTTACTTTATAAACCATCTGAGATTCTGGACTAGTTTACTTTATAAACCATCTGAGATTCTGGACTAGTTTACTTTATAAACCATCTGAGATTCTGGACTAGTTTACTTTATAAACCATCTGAGATTCTGGACTAGTTTACCTTAAAAACCATCTGAGATTCTGGACTAGTTTACCTTAAAAACCATCTAAAATTCTGGACTAGTTTACCTTAAAAACCATCTGAGATTCTGGACTAGTTTACCTTATAGACCATCTGAGATTTTGGAATAGTTTACTTTATAAACCACCTGAGATTCTGGACTAGCTTACTTTATAAACCATCTGAGTTTCTAGACTAGTTTACCTTATAAACCATCTAAGATTTTGGACTAGTTTACCTTATAAACCATCAGAAATTCTGGACTAGTTTACCTTATAAACCATCTAAGATTCTGGACTAGTTTACCTTATAAACCATCTGAGATTCTGGACTAGTTTACCTTATAAACCATCTAAGATTCTGGACTAGTTTACCTCATAAACCATCTGAGATTCTGGACTAGTTTACCTCATAAACCATCTGAGATTCTGGACTAGTTTACTTTATAAACCATCTGAGATTCTGGACTAGTTTACCTTAAAAACCATCTGAGATTCTGGACTAGTTTACCTTAAAACCATCTGAGATTCTGGACTAGTTTACCTTGTAAACCATCTGAGATTCTGGACTAGTTTACTTTATAAACCATCTGAGATTCTGGACTAGTTTACTTTATAAACCATCTGAGATTCTGGACTAGTTTACCTTATAAACCATCTGAGATTCTGGACTAGTTTACCTTATAAACCATCTGAGATTCTGGACTAGTTTACCTTATAAACCATCTGAGATTCTGGACTGGTTTACCTTATAAACCATCTGAGATTCTGGACTAGTTTACCTTAAAAACCATCTAAGATTCTGGACTAGTTTACCTTATAAACCATCTGAGATTCTGGACTAGTTTACCTTAAAAACCATCTAAGATTCTGGACTAGTTTACCTTATAAACCATCTGAGATTCTGGACTAGTTTACCTTAAAAACCATCTGAGATTCTGGACTAGTTTACCTTATAAACCATCTGAGATTCTGGATTAGTTTACCTTAAAAACCATCTGAGATTCTGGACTAGCTTACTTTATAAACCATCTGAGATTCTGGACTAGTTTACTTTATAAACCATCTGAGATTCTGGACTAGTTTACCTTATAAACCATCTGAGATTCTAGACTAGTTTACCTTATAAACCATCTAAGATTCTGGACTAGTTTACCTTATAAACCATCTGAGATTCTGGACTAGTTTACCTTATAAACCATCTGAGATTCTGGACTAGTTTACCTTATAAACCATCTAAGATTCTGGACTAGTTTACCTTATAAACCATCTAAGATTTTGGACTAGTTTACCTTATAAACCATCAGAAATTCTGGACTAGTTTACCTTATAAACCATCTAAGATTCTGGACTAGTTTACCTTATAAACCATCTGAGATTCTGGACTAGTTTACCTTATAAACCATCTAAGATTCTGGACTAGTTTACCTCATAAACCATCTGAGATTCTGGACTAGTTTACCTCATAAACCATCTGAGATTCTGGACTAGTTTACTTTATAAACCATCTGAGATTCTGGACTAGTTTACCTTAAAAACCATCTGAGATTCTGGACTAGTTTACCTTAAAACCATCTGAGATTCTGGACTAGTTTACCTTGTAAACCATCTGAGATTCTGGACTAGTTTACTTTATAAACCATCTGAGATTCTGGACTAGTTTACTTTATAAACCATCTGAGATTCTGGACTAGTTTACCTTAAAACCATCTGAAATTCTGGACTAGTTTACCTTAAAAACCATCTGAGATTCTGGACTGGTTTACCTTATAAACCATCTGAGATTCTGGACTAGTTTACCTTAAAAACCATCTAAGATTCTGGACTAGTTTACCTTATAAACCATCTGAGATTCTGGACTAGTTTACCTTAAAAACCATCTAAGATTCTGGACTAGTTTACCTAAAAAACCATCTGAGATTCTGGACTATTTTACCTTATAGACCATCTGAGATTTTGGAATAGTTTACTTTATAAACCACCTGAGATTCTGGACTAGCTTACTTTATAAACCATCTGAGTTTCTAGACTAGTTTACCTTATAAACCATCTAAGATTTTGGACTAGTTTACCTTATAAACCATCAGAAATTCTGGACTAGTTTACCTTATAAACCATCTGAGATTCTGGACTAGCTTACTTTATAAACCATATGATATTCTAGACTAGTTTACCTTATAAACCATCTGAGATTCTGGACTAGTTTACTTTATAAAGCATCTGAGGTTCTGGATTAGTTTACCTTATAAACCATCTGAGATTCTGGACTAGTTTACCTTCTAAACCATCTGAGATTCTGGACTAGTTTACTTTATAAACCATCTGAGATTCTGGACTAGTTTACCTTATAAACCATCTGAGATTCTGGACTAGTTTACCTTATAAACCATCTAAGATTCTGGACTAGTTTACCTTATAAACCATCTGAGATTCTGGATTAGTTTACCTTATAAACCATCTAAGATTCTGGACTAGTTTACCTTATAAACCATCTGAGATTCTGGACTAGCTTACTTTATAAACCATATGATATTCTAGACTAGTTTACCTTATAAACCATCTGAGATTCTGGACTAGTTTACCTTATAAACCATCTAAGATTCTGGACTAGTTTACCTTATAAACCATCTGAGATTCTGGACTACTTTACCTTATAAACCATCTGAAATTCTGGACTAGTTTACCTTATAAACCATCTAAGATTCTGGACTAATTTATTTTATAAACCATCTGAGATTCTGGACTAGTTTACCTTACAAACTATCTGAGATTCTGGACTAGTTTACTTTATAAAGCATCTGAGATTCTGGATTAGTTTACCTTATAAACCATCTGAGATTCTGGACTAGTTTACCTTATAAACCATCTGAGATTCTGGACTAGTTTACCTTACAAACTATCTGAGATTCTGGACTAGTTTACCTTATAAACCATCTGAGATTCTGGATTAGTTTACCTTATAAACCATCTGAGATTCTGGACTAGTTTACTTTATAAACCATCTGAGATTCTGGACTAGTTTACCTTCTAAACCATCTGAGATTCTGCATTAGTTTACTTTATAAACCATCTGAGATTCTGGATTAGTTTACCTTCTAAACCATCTGAGATTCTGCATTAGTTTACTTTATAAACCATCTGAGATTCTGGATTAGTTTACCTTCTAAACCATCTGAGATTCTGGACTAGTTTACTTTATAAAGCATCTGAGATTCTGGATCAGTTTACCTTATAAACCATCTGAGATTCTGGACTAGTTTACCTTATAAACCATCTGAGATTCTGAACTAGTTTACCTTATAAACCATCTGAGATTCTGGACTAGTTTACTTTATAAACCATCTGAGATTCTGGATTAGTTTACCTAATAAATAATCTGAGATTCTGGACTAGTTTACTTAATAAACCATCTGAGATTCTGGACTAGTTTACCTTATAAACCATCTGAGATTCTGGACTAGTTTACCTTATAAACCATCTGAGATTCTGGACTAGTTTACTTTATAAACCATCTGAGATTCTGGACTAGTTTACCTTATAAACCATCTGAGATTCTGGACTACTTTACCTTATAAACCATCTGAAATTCTGGACTAGTTTACCTTATAAACCATCTAAGATTCTGGACTAGTTTACCTTATAAACCATCTGAGATTCTGGACTACTTTACCTTATAAACCATCTGAAATTCTGGACTAGTTTACCTTATAAACCATCTGAGATTCTGGACTAGTTTACTTTATAAACCATCTGAGATTCTGGACTAGTTTACCTTATAAACCATCTAAGATTCTGGACTAGTTTACCTTATAAACCATCTAAGATTCTGGACTAGTTTACCTTATAAACCATCTGAGATTCTGGACTACTTTACCTTATAAACCATCTGAAATTCTGGACTAGTTTACCTTATAAACCATCTAAGATTCTGGACTAGTTTATTTTATAAACCATCTGAGATTCTGGACTAGTTTACCTTACAAACCATCTGAGATTCTGGACTAGTTTACTTTATAAAGCATCTGAGATTCTGGACTACTTTACCTTATAAACCATCTGAGATTCTGGACTAGTTTACCTTACAAACTATCTGAGATTCTGGACTAGTTTACCTTATAAACCATCTGAGATTCTGGATTAGTTTACCTTATAAACCATCTGAGATTCTGGACTAGTTTACTTTATAAACCATCTGAGATTCTGGACTAGTTTACCTTACAAACTATCTGAGATTCTGGACTAGTTTACTTTATAAAGCATCTGAGATTCTGGACTACTTTACCTTATAAACCATCTGAGATTCTGGACTAGTTTACCTTACAAACTATCTGAGATTCTGGACTAGTTTACCTTATAAACCATCTGAGATTCTGGATTAGTTTACCTTATAAACCATCTGAGATTCTGGACTAGTTTACTTTATAAACCATCTGAGATTCTGGACTAGTTTACCTTACAAACTATCTGAGATTCTGGACTAGTTTACCTTATAAACCATCTGAGATTCTGGACTAGTTTACCTTACAAACTATCTGAGATTCTGGACTAGTTTACCTTATAAACCATCTGAGATTCTGGATTAGTTTACCTTATAAACCATCTGAGATTCTGGACTAGTTTACCTTATAAACCAGATAAGATTCTAGACTAGTTTACCTTATAAATTATCTGAGATTCTAGACTAGTTTACCTTATAAACCAGATAAGATTCTAGACTAGTTTACCTTATAAACCATCTAAGATTCTGGACTAGTTTACCTTATAAACCATATGACATTCTAGACTAGTTTACCTTCTAAACCATCTGAGATTCTAGACTAGTTTACCTTATAAACCAGATAAGATTCTAGACTAGTTTACCTTATAAACCATCTGAGATTCTGGACTAGTTTACCTTATAAACCATCTGAGATTCTGGACTAGTTTACCTTATAAACCATCTGAGATTCTGAACTAGTTTACCTTATAAACCATCTGAGATTCTGGACTAGTTTACCTTATAAACCATCTGAGATTCTGAACTAGTTTACCTTATAAACCATCTGAGATTCTGGACTAGTTTACCTTATAAACCATCTGAGATTCTTGATTAGTTTACCTTATAAACCATCTGAGATTCTGGACTAGTTTACCTTATAAACCATCTGAG
Organism: Megaleporinus macrocephalus; assembly: GCA_021613375.1. Classification (NCBI taxonomy): domain Eukaryota; kingdom Metazoa; phylum Chordata; class Actinopteri; order Characiformes; family Anostomidae; genus Megaleporinus; species Megaleporinus macrocephalus. The sequence continues at coordinate 4,038,213 of CM038726.1, forward strand.
ATTCTGGACTAGCTTACTTTATAAACCATCTGAGATTCTGGACTAGTTTACTTTATAAACCATCTGAGATTCTGGACTAGTTTACTTTATAAACCAGCTGAGATTCTGGACTAGTTTACTTTATAAACCATCTGAGATTCTGGACTAGTTTACCTTATAAACCATCTGAGATTCTAGACTAGTTTACCTTATAAACCATCTAAGATTCTAGACTAATTTACCTTATAAACCATCTAAGATTCTAGACTAATTTAGATTAGTTACATCTGTTCTAATGGCATCTGGTGTTCTTACTAGTGAAAATACATTACTTCACAAAATAAATGTACATAAATAAAAAATACATATGTATAAACTTACAAATAAAATAAACTAGTCTCTACTGTTAAAGCAGGTTTCAGGCGGTTGCCGTAGAAGCGTGAGAAGTTTGGAACAAGATAACTGCTAATAAAGGGCTTTTCAGCTGCAGGGTTTATCCGAAAACGCTCTTGTTTGGAAAAGATGAGGGTCGCGTGAGGCGTTTGGCTTCAGCAGAGCCATAAAGCTGCGCGGCCTCGTCAGTAAACGGGTAAAGGGTCTAATTTCTCTGAATTTGGATCAGGACGTAATCGGTTTCCTCCTGCGTTCCTGCTGCACAGCCGAGACGAACCCGTTTACCTGGCGTCTGTTCCTCAATTACATTTCAGCCCATTTACACAAAACTGACACTACAAATCACGCTCGCACGGCCTGGAGCCCAACACCGCGCCTACAGCCGGGACCACTTCACCACTCGCCGCCCGGCTGAGATCCTGACTCAGGAAAGAGCTGCAGTGAAGTTAACTGAATCAGTTTGTACAAAGAGTAATAAACGCAGCCCACAAACTCAATAGAACAAAGTAAACAAAGATATAACAGAGCTGGTGTAATATATCTTATCAGTATGGAAAAGTTTCTAAACCTGCTGAAATTCTGGACTAGTTTAGATTACAAACCATCTAATATTCTGGTCTAGTTTAGATAATAAAACATCTGAGTTTCTGGTCTAGTTTAGATTACAAACCATCTAATATTCTGGTCTAATTTAGATAATAAAACATCTGAGATTCTGGACTAGTTTAGATTACAAACCATCTAATATTCTGGTCTAGTTTAGATAATAAAACATCTGAGATTCTGGACTAGTTTACCTTATAAACCATCTGAGATTCTGGTCTAGTTTACATAATAAAACATCTGAGTTTCTGGACTAGTTTAGATTACAAACCATCTAATATTCTGGTCTAGTTTACATAATAAAACATCTGAGTTTCTGGACTAGTTTAGATTACAAACCATCTAATATTCTGGTCTAGTTTACATAATAAAACATCTGAGTTTCTGGACTAGTTTAGATTACAAACCATCTAATATTCTGGTCTAGTTTAGATAATAAAACATCTGAGATTCTGGACTAGTTTACCTTATAAACCATCTGAGATTCTGGACTAGTTTACATAATAAAACATCTGAGATTCTGGACTAGTTTAGATTACAAACCATCTAATATTCTGGTCTAGTTTAGATAATAAAACATCTGAGATTCTGGACTAGTTTACCTTATAAACCATCTGAGATTCTGGTCTAGTTTACATAATAAAACATCTGAGTTTCTGGACTAGTTTAGATTACAAACCATCTAATATTCTGGTCTAGTTTAGATAATAAACCATCTGAGATTCTGGACTAGTTTAGATTACAAACCATCTAATATTCTGGTCTAGTTTACATAATAAAACATCTGAGATTCTGGACTAGTTTAGATTACAAACCATCTGAGATTCTGGTCTAGTTTACATAATAAAACATCTGAAATTCTGGACTAGTTTAGATTACAAACCATCTAATATTCTGGTCTAGTTTACATAATAAAACATCTGAGTTTCTGGACTAGTTTAGATTACAAACCATATGATATTCTGGTCTAGTTTAGATAATAAAACATCTGAGATTCTGGACTAATTTACCTCATAAACCATCTGAGTTTCTGGACTAGTTTACCTTATAAACCATCTAATATTCTGGTCTAGTTTACATAATAAAACATCTGAAATTCTGGACTAGTTTAGATAATAAAACATCTGAGATTCTGGACTAATTTACCTCATAAACCATCTGAGTTTCTGGACTAGTTTACCTTATAAACCATCTAAGATTCTGGACTAGTTTACCTTATAAACTATCTAAGATTCTGGACTAGTTTACTTTATAAACTATCTAAGATTCTGGACTAGTTTACTTTATAAACTATCTAAGATTCTGGGCTAGTTTACCTTCTAAACCATCTGAGATTTCAAATTCTAAACCGTCTGATATTCTAGACTAGTTCAGATTATAAACTAGCTGAGATTCTGGTCCAGTGCACCTCATAAAGCAGCTGGGATTTTGGATTGCTTGATTCTGAAGTGAGTTTCTTTTGAAGGAACCATGTTCTTGATGTAAGGCGTTGTTCACTTGAACAGGATTTGTTCAAGATAAATAAACTCCTCGGTTTGAACGGAATTCCTGGAATGGAATTTTTACAGTGTTTTTGTTTTGGTCGGCTTTTGATCCAAACTCCTGACTTTTGGTTTGGTTTAGTTTGGTCTGAGGGAAAAAAAGCAGTGAGGGTGACCAGGCAGGCACAAATGGGCAGCAGGGTTTACTGTGATTGGCCAGACTGAGAACACCTCCTTACTGAGCTGTGTACAGACTACAGCAACATACTCTCTCTCTCTCTCTCTCTCACTCTCTCTCTCACTCTCTCTCTCACTCTCACTCTCTCATACACTGACATAGGCATGTATGCTACATGCACAAGCACACGCATTGCTCAGCCGCCACACACACACACACACACACAGGCGCTGAGGTAGAGCTCTGTGATGTGATGTGAGTCACGCTGTGTATGGTTGGAACTGGTTACAGTCATTAGGTGACTGGGATGAGTCTTCACTGGAGGAGAAGCTGAGTCAGGTAACTACACAGTTAGCATAATAACAGTTTATCTTAGCCAAAGCTTTCATATCAGCTCATGAAACGTTCACACACGCTTTGAACAGGACCATCAAACACACACCATCAGACTCTCAGACTCCCTGTCTGAGCCAATACAGCTACAGCCGCACTGAGAGGGAAGCGAAAGACCTCAACATCACCGAATGGATCAATAATCCCATAGCCAAGACCTCAGCATCACCGAATGGATCAATAATCCCAGAGCCAAGACCTCAACATCACCGAATGGATCAATAATCCCATAGCCAAGACCTCAACATCACCGAATGGATCAATAATCCCATAGCCAAGACCTCAACATCACCGAATGGATCAATAATCCCATAGCCAAGACCTCAACATTACCGAATGGATCAATAATCCCATAGCCAAGACCTCAACATCACCGAATGGATCAATAATCCCATAGCCAAGACCTCAACATCACCGAAGGGATCAATAATCCCATAGCCAAGACCTCAGCATCACCGAAGGGATCAATAATCCCATAGCCAAGACCTCAGCATCACCGAATGGATCAATAATCCCTGAGCCTAGACCTCAACATCACCGAATGGATCAATAATCCCAGAGCCAAGACCTCAACATCACCGAATGGATCAATAATCCCATAGCCAAGACCTCAACATCACCGAATGGATCAATAATCCCATAGCCAAGACCTCAACATCACCGAATGGATCAATAATCCCAGAGCCTAGACCTCAACATCACCGAATGGATCAATAATCCCATAGCCAAGACCTCAACATCACCGAATGGATCAATAATTCCATAGCCAAGACCTCAACATCACCGAATGGATCAATAATCCCATAGCCAAGACCTCAACATCACAGAATGGATCAATAATCCCAGAGCCAAGACCTCAACATCACCGAATGGATCAATAATCCTATAGCCAAGACCTCAACATCACAGAATGGATCAATAATCCCAGAGCCAAGACCTCAACATCACCGAATGGATCAATAATCCCATAGCCAAGACCTCAACATCACCGAATGGATCAATAATCCCATAGCCAAGACCTCAACATCACCGAATGGATCAATAATCCCATAGCCAAGACCTCAACATCACCGAATGGATCAATAATCCCATAGCCAAGACTTCAACATCACAGAATGGATCAATAATCCCAGAGCCAAGACCTCAACATCACCGAATGGATCAATAATCCCAGGGCCAAGACCTCAACATCACCGAATGGATCAATAATCCCATAGCCAAGACCTCAACATCACCGAATGGATCAACAATCCCAGAGCCAAGACCACAACATCACCGAATGGATCAATAATCCCAGAGCCAAGACCTCAACATCACCGAATGGATCAATAATCCCATAGCCAAGACCTCAACATCACCGAATGGATCAATAATCCCATAGCCAAGACCTCAACATCACCGAATGGATCAATAATCCCATAGCCAAGACCTCAACATCACCGAATGGATCAATAATTCCATAGCCAAGACCTCAACATCACCGAATGGATCAATAATCCCATAGCCAAGACCTCAGCATCACCGAATGGATCAATAATCCCTGAGCCTAGACCTCAAAATCACCGAATGGATCAATAATCCCATAGCCAAGACCTCAACATCACCGAATGGATCAATAATCCCATAGCCAAGACCTCAACATCACCGAATGGATCAATAATCCCAGAGCCAAGACCTCAACATTACCGAATGGATCAATAATCCCATAGCCAAGACCTCAACATCACCGAATGGATCAATAATCCCATAGCCAAGACCTCAACATTACCGAATGGATCAATAATCCCAGAGCCAAGACCTCAACATCACCGAATGGATCAATAATCTCATAGCCAAGACCTTAGCATCACCGAATGGATCAATAATCCCTGAGCCTAGACCTCAACATCACCGAATGGATCAATAATCCCAGAGCCAAGACCTCAACATCACCGAATGGATCAATAATCCCATAGCCAAGACCTCAACATCACCGAATGGATCAATAATCCCATAGCCAAGACCTCAACATCACCGAATGGATCAATAATTCCATAGCCAAGACCTCAACATCACCGAATGGATCAATAATCCCATAGCCAAGACCTCAACATCACCGAATGGATCAATAATCCCAGAGCCAAGACCTCAACATCACCGAATGGATCAATAATCCTATAGCCAAGACCTCAACATCACAGAATGGATCAATAATCCCAGAGCCAAGACCTCAACATCACCGAATGGATCAATAATCCCAGAGCCAAGACCTCAACATCACCGAATGGATCAATAATCCCAGAGCCAAGACCTCAACATCACCGAATGAACCAAGAACCCCAGAGCCTAGAAGTCAACATCACTAAATGGACCCACAACCCCTGAACCTAGACCTCAACATCACTGAATGGACTGACCATCCCCGAGCCCAGACCTCAACATCACTGAATGGACTGACCATCCCCGAGCCCAGACTTCAACATCACTGAATGGACTGACCATTGACCTCAGACCTCAACACTGACTGATCACCCCAAAGTCAAGACCTGAACATCACTCAGTGGACCGACGATCCCAGGGCCAAGACCTCAACATCACTGAATGGACTGACCACCACAGAGTCCAGATCCTCAACACCACGGAGTGTGTTTGGGGTTACTTGGATGGTGGGAAGCAGAACCAACTTGTAAGACTGAACGTTGGAGGTGAGTCTGACCTGGAAGTGAGTCTCCTGAGAAGAATGGAAGCTGTAATGAAGGTAGAGCCACACTGAACTACAGAGTCTGCACTCACCACCGCGCTCTGAGCTGATCTGCGAGTGAGAAGTAATGAAGGACGTTAAGGTTCATGCGTCACTAGGGACCCCGGTTACCATTCAAATATGCAGATGCACTGTAAGTACACACTTCCACTAAAACCTGCTGCAATATTTAGTGAATGCGTGGTTGCTACAGGGCAGTGAGTGCAGCGGGGAGCTGCGGAGTGAAGTCTCAGCGTTCACTCCAGACCTGGACTGTACTCACAGCCCTCAACCCTCAATCAGAACTCGTACACTGAAACGTTCTACACAGGAGGCTGATTCAGACCATATCAAATACTACCAATACTACTAATACTACCAATACTACCAATACTACTAATACTACCAATACTACCAATACTACCAATACTACCAATACTACTAATACTACCAATACTACCAATACTACCAATACTACTAATACTACTAATACTACCAATACTACCAATACTACTAATACTACCAATACTACCAATACTACTAATACTACCAATACTACCAATACTACTAATACTACCAATACTACTAATACTACCAATACTACTAATACTACCAATACTACTAATACTACCAATACTACCAATACTACTAATACTACCAATACTACCAATACTACTAATACTACTAATACTACTAATACTACCAATACTACCAATACTACCAATACTACCAATACTACTAATACTACTAATACTACCAATACTATCAATACTACTAATACTACCAATACTACCAATACTACCAATACTACCAATACTACCAATACTACTAATACTACTAATACTACTAATACTACCAATACTACCAATACTACTAATACTACTAATACTACTAATACTACCAATACTACTAATACTACCAATACTACTAATACTACTAATACTACCAATACTACCAATACTACTAATACTACTAATACTACCAATACTACTAATACTACCAATACTACCAATACTACCAATACTACTAATACTACCAATACTACTAATACTACCAATACTACTAATACTACTAATACTACCAATACTACCAATACTACTAATACTACCAATACTACCAATACTACTAATACTACTAATACTACTAATAGTACCAATACTACCAATACTACTAATATTACCAATACTACTAATACTACTAATACTACTAATACTACCAATACTACCAATACTACCAATACTACTAATACTACCAATACTACCAATACTACTAATACTACTAATAGTACCAATACTACCAATACTACCAATACTACTAATACTACTAATACTACTAATACTACCAATACTACCAATACTACTAATACTACCAATACTACTAATACTACCAATACTACCAATACTACCAATACTACCAATACTACCAATACTACTAATACTACTAATACTACTAATACTACCAATACTACTAATACTACCAATACTACTAATACTACCAATACTACCAATACTACCAATACTACCAATACTACTAATACTACTAATACTACCAATACTACCAATACTACTAATACTACCAATACTACCAATACTACTAATACTACTAATACTACTAATACTACTAATACTACCAATACTACTAATACTACCAATACTACTAATACTACTAATACTACCAATACTACCAATACTACTAATACTACCAATACTACCAATACTACCAATACTACTAATACTACTAATACTACTAATACTACTAATACTACCAATACTACTAATACTACCAATACTACCAATACTACTAATACTACTAATACTACTAATACTACTAATACTACCAATACTACCAATACTACTAATACTACCAATACTACTAATACTACTAATACTACCAATACTACCAATACTACTAATACTACTAATACTACTAATACTACTAATACTACTAATACTACCAATACTACCAATACTACCAATACTACTAATACTACCAATACTACTAATACTACCAATACTACTAATAGTACCAATACTACCAATACTACCAATACTACCAATACTACCAATACTACTAATACTACTGATACTACCAATACTACTAATACTACTAATACTACCAATACTACCAATACTACTAATACTACTAATACTACTAATACTACCAATACTACTAATACTACTAATACTACCAATACTACTAATACTACCAATACTACTAATACTACTAATACTACTAATACTACCAATACTACCAATACTACCAATACTACTAATACTACCAATACTACTAATACTACTAATACTACTAATACTACCAATACTACTAATACTACTGATACTACTAATACTACTAATACTACTAATACTACTAATACTACTAATACTACTAATACTACTAATACTACTAATACTACTAATACTACTAATACTACTAATACTACTAATACTACTAATACTACTAATACTACTAATACTACTAATACTACTAATACTACTAATACTACCAATACTACCGATACTACCGATACTACTGATACTACCAATACTACTAATACTACTAATACTACCAATACTACCAATACTACTAATACTACTAATACTACCAATACTACCAATACTACTAATACTACTAATACTACTAATACTACCAATACTACCAATACTACTAATACTACCAATACTACTAATACTACTAATACTACCAATACTACCAATACTACCAATACTACTAATACTACTAATACTACCAATACTACCAATACTACTAATACTACCAATACTACTAATACTACTAATACTACTAATACTACCAATACTACCAATACTACCAATACTACTAATACTACCAATACTACCAATACTACTAATACTACCAATACTACCAATACTACTAATACTACTAATACTACTAATACTACCAATACTACTAATACTACTAATACTACTAATACTACCAATACTACCAATACTACTAATACTACCAATACTACTAATACTACCAATACTACCAATACTACCAATACTACTAATACTACCAATACTACCAATACTACTAATACTACCAATACTACCAATACTACTAATACTACTAATACTACCAATACTACCAATACTACTAATACTACTAATACTACCAATACTACTAATACTACTAATACTACTAATACTACCAATACTACTAATACTACTAATACTACTAATACTACCAATACTACTAATACTACTAATACTACTAATACTACCAATACTACCAATACTACTAATACTACTAATACTACTAATACTACCAATACTACTAATACTACCAATACTACCAATACTACTAATACTACCAATACTACTAATACTACTAATACTACTAATACTACCAATACTACCAATACTACTAATACTACCAATACTACCAATACTACCAATACTACCAATACTACCAATACTACCAATACTACCAATACTACTAATACTACCAATACTACCAATACTACCAATACTACTAATACTACTGCCCCAGAGTCCAGACCCCAACACCACTGAGTGGACTGACCACCCCAGAGCCAAGACCTCAACACCACTGAATGGACTGAGCACCCCAGAATCCAGACCTCAACACCACTGAATGGACTGAGCACCCCAGAATCCAGACCTCAACACCACTGAATGGACTGAGCACCCCAGAATCCAGACCTCAACACCACTGAATGGACTGAGCACCCCAGAATCCAGACCTCAACACCACTGAATGGACTGAGCACCCCAGAATCCAGACCTCAACACCACTGAATGGACTGAGCACCCCAGAGTCCAGACCTCAACACTACTGAGTGGACTGACTACCACAGAGCCAAGACCTGAACATCACTGAATGGACTGACCACCCCAGAATCCAGACCTGAACATCACTGAATGGACTGACCACCCCAGAGTCCAGACCTCAACACCACTGAGTGGACTGACCACCCCAGAATCCAGACCCCAACACCACTGAATGGACTGAGCACCCCAGAGTCCAGACCTCAACACTACTGAGTGGACTGACTACCACAGAGTCCAGACCCCAACACCACTGAGTGGACTGACCACCCCAGAATCCAGACCTCAACACTACTGACTGGACTGAGCACCCCAGAGTCCAGACCTCAACACCACTGAGTGGACTGAGCACCCCAGAATCCAGACCTCAACACCACTGTGAGGATTTGATTGAGTGTTAGTGAGGTCAGGTACTGATGTTGAATATTGCTGTGAGGATTTGATTGAGTGTTAGTGAGGTCAGGTACTGATGTTGAACATTGCTGTCAGGATTTGATTGAGTGTTAGTGAGGTCAGGCACTAATAATGAGCATTGCTGTGAGGATTTGATTGAGCGTTGGTGAGGTCAGGTACTGATGTTGAACATTGCTGTGAGGATTTGATTGAGCGTTGGTGAGGTCAGGTACTGATGTTGAATATTGCTGTGAGGATTTGATTGAGTGTTAGTGAGGTCAGGTACTGATGTTGAACATTGCTGTGAGGATCTGATTGAGTGTTAGTGAGCTCAGGCACTAATAATGAGCATTGCTGTGAGGATTTGATTGAGCGTTGGTGAGGTCAGGTACTGATGTTGAACATTGCTGTGAGGATTTGATTGAGCGTTGGTGAGGTCAGGTACTGATGTTGAACATTGCTGTGAGGATTTGATTGAGCGTTGGTGAGGTCAGGTACTGATGTTGAACATTGCTGTGAGGATTTGATTGAGTGTTAGTGAGGCCAGGTACTGATGTTGAACATTGCTGTCAGGATTTGATTGAGTGTTAGTGAGGTCAGGTACTGATGTTGAACATTGCTGTGAGGATTTGATTGAGATACATCAGTCCGGAGTTTGACTAAAGCTGGGGGGCTTCATACTCCAGTCTAGTCTGCACCAGAACGTCCTGTTGTATTGCCTGATGATTTTATTAAAGAGTAATTAGGAGTATTTTACAGTGTAGTATAGTATAGTACCACATAGTATAGTACAGTACTGTACTGCAAAGTATAGGACAGTATAGTACAGTAACATGATATTGCCCAGTAATAGTAGTACTTACGATATGATCATACATGGTACATATGATACAGTACAGTATAATACTATATAGTATAGTACTAAAAGTAATGCATTGCATAGTACAGTACAGTATTATATAGTACAGTTCTGTATAGCATTGTATTGCAGACTATAGTATAGCATAATGGAGTATGCTACTGTATTATATTATATATAATATATTATAGTATGGTACAATATGGTATTATTTATAGTATAGTACAATATAGTATTATTTATAGTATAGTACAATATAGTATTATTTTGCATAGTATAGTACAATATAGTATTATTTATAGTATAGTACAATTTGGTATTATTTATAGTATAGTACAATATAGTATTATTTATAGCATAGTACAATATGGTATTATTTATAGTATAGTACAATATAGTATTATTTTGCATAGTATAGTACAATATAGTATTATTTATAGTATAGTACAATATGGTATTATTTATAGTATAGTACAATATGGTATTATTTATAGTATAGTACAATATAGTATTATTTTGCATAGTATAGTACAATATGGTATTATTTATAGTATAGTACAATATGGTACTATTTATAGCATAGTACAATATAGTATTATTTATAGTATAGTACAATATAGTACTATTTATAATATAGTACAATATGGTATTATTTATAGTATAGTACAATATAGTATTATTTATAATATAGTACAATATAGTATTATTTATAGTATAGTACAATATGGTATTATTTATAGTATAGTACAATATAGTATTATTTATAGTATAGTACAATATAGTATTATTTATAGTATAGTACAATATGGTATTATTTATAGTATAGTACAATATAGTATTATTTATAGTATAGTACAATATAGTATTATTTATAGTATAGTACAATATAGTATTATTTATAGTATAGTACAATATGGTATTATTTATAGTATAGTACAATATAGTATTATTTATAGTATAGTACAATATAGTATTATTTATAGTATAGTACAATATGGTATTATTTATAGTATAGTACAATATAGTATTATTTATAGTATAGTAGAATATAGTATTATTTATAGTATAGTACAATATAGTATTATTTATAGTATAGTACAATATAGTATTATTTATAGTATAGTACAGCACAGGATTATAGAATATAGTATAGTGTAGTATTGCACAGTATAGTAAGCTACAGTACAGTATAGTACTATACAGTGTTGTAATGCATAGTAGAGTATTATAGGTCAGAATATAGTACAGCATACTGAAGTATAGTACAGTATTTTATAGTATGGTACACCATGGTATTGTTTTGAGTACAGTATTGTAGTATTGAATTGCATTGTGTTGACTGTACGGCAGTCAGTGGTGTTAGTTGTTCAGCCAGTTATGAATGTAAACTTGCTGAAGCCGTCTATCCTGCTCTGATATCCTCAGGGGAGTGTGTGTGTGTGTGTGTGTGTGTGTGTGTGTGTGTGTGTGTGTGTGTGTGTGTGTGCCAGCCTCCCAGGCTCACAGAGGCAGAGAGCACCAGCCCCTCTCGCTGAGACTGATCTCCACTCTGCCGAGGAGCTACCGGGCTGCTCACCGTCCAGAGCAGAGCACGCTCCAGAACAGAGAACCAAAGCTCAGAGGAGTATGGTTCCACGTGACCAGAACCTGCTCTCCTGAACCGGACCCTCTCATCCTCCGTCACAATGTGCTGACCTCGCAAAATAAACTTCACAATTCTAGTGGGGTCTGTATACCCCCCCCAGTGTTGTAATGTATTACAGCAGGTTGGTGTTAGGTGTTCACCTAGTTCTGAATGTAAACTTCTAGGAGAAGACCTGACCACCAGCTTACCAGGCCACCACTCGAGGCACCCACTTCAAAACTCGGACCCTTCCCTCATTCATCTCACCCCCCCCGCATAGCCACAAGCTTCCAACCCCAAAGCCTGAGCTGAAATCAGTAAGAACGTGATCTCCTGATGCCGTATACGACTTGAGGGAACGCCTGGACTTCAGTTCAGACCATCTCTTTCCCATCACCATCGCCGGTCAGCGGGTCAGCTTTCTCTCGGTCAGCGACCGGTCAGTCCCACCTCCAACAACAACAACGAGTCCACGTACCGGTTAGAAGCGATGTGGTGCCCACACCCAACTGCCTACAGAGGCTAAAGAGGCTCCTCCTGGACACCAGCACTGAGCAGAACATCAAACCCACCATCTCCTCCTCCAGCACAGCACGCAAACTGGGTCACCGGCTGTCGGCGCTCCAAGACCTTCATGACTGACCCCTCACACACTGGAACAAGCCAGGTCCATCTGAGACCAGGACCTCCACAGCTTCCTTCCAGGTGGTCATGGTCCTCCTAAACAAGGACCCCCTCCTTCACATACTCAACTATCTACACGTTCAACTGCTTTCAGTATACGTGTTCCAGAAGTTCACACTGACGGCTCAGTTCTCCTAGTTCTACTGTGTGTGTGTGTATATATATATGTGTGTGTGTGTGTGTGTGTATATATATATATGTGTGTGTGTGTGTGTGTGTGTGTGTATGTGTGTGTGTGTGTGTGTGTGTGTATAGGTTTAGAATTACATTAGAATTTCAATTCATGCAATGGAGAAGTGGAGAAGCTGGGAGTTCCCGGACTCGAGGCTGTGCTTTAGAGGAGTGAGCCGCAGCCGCTCACTCCTCAGCCGCCGAGTGATGACGAACACTCTTCCTCACATTAAAAAATAAAAGGCTGAACAGCACCGACACTTAATTAAGATCCTCCACCTTCAATTATTCACTGTTAAACACTGAACCTTTAATGAAGTGTGTGTGCAAACATTTACTTTCACTACACACACGCACACACACACGCACACACACATATACACACACACACACACATACAGACACACACACACACAGAGAAGCTGCCTGAGAGTGTCTGAATGACATGCTGCTGCTGGACTGAGAATCATCATTTCTCTACCTCTCTCTACCATCAACTCTCTCTCTCTACCATCAACTCTCTACCTCTCTCTACCATCAACTCTCTACCTCTCTCTACCATCAACTCTCTACCTCTCTCTACCATCAACTCTCTACCTCTCTCTACCATCAACTCTCTACCTCTCTCTACCATCAACTCTCTACCTCTCTCTACCATCAACTCTCTACCTCTCTCTACCATCAACTCTCTACCTCTCTCTACCATCAACTCTCTACCTCTCTCTACCATCAACTCTCTCTCTCTACCATCAACTCTCTCTCTCTACCATCAACTCTCTACCTCTCTCTACCATCAACTCTCTCTCTCTACCATCAACTCTCTACCTCTCTCTACCATCAACTCTCTCTCTCTCTACCATCAACTCTCTCTCTCTACCATCAACTCTCTACCTCTCTCTACCATCAACTCTCTCTCTCTACCATCAACTCTCTACCTCTCTCTACCATCAACTCTCTACCTCTCTCTACCATCAACTCTCTCTCTCTACCATCAACTCTCTACCTCTCTCTACCATCAACTCTCTCTCTCTACCATCAACTCTCTACCTCTCTCTACCATCAACTCTCTACCTCTCTCTACCATCAACTCTCTACCTCTCTCTACCATCAACTCTCTACCTCTCTCTACCATCAACTCTCTACCTCTCTCTACCATCAACTCTCTACCTCTCTCTACCATCAACTCTCTACCTCTCTCTACCATCAACTCTCTACCTCTCTCTACCATCAACTCTCTCTACCATCAACTCTCTACCTCTCTCTACCATCAACTCTCTCTACCATCAACTCTCTCTACCATCAACTCTCTCTCTACCATCAACTCTCTCTCTCTAGCATCAACTCTCTCTCTCTACCATCAACTCTCTCTCCTCTACCATCAACTCTCTACCTCTCTCTACCATCAACTCTCTACCTCTCTCTACCATCAACTCTCTACCTCTCTCTACCATCAACTCTCCTACCTCTCTCTACCATCTAACTCTCTCTCTCTACCATCAACTCTCTCTCTACCATCAACTCTCTACCTCTCTCTACCATCAACTCTCTCTCTCTACCATCAACTCTCTACCTCTCTCTACATCAACTCTCTCTCTCTCTACCATCAACTCTCTCTCTCTACCATCAACTCTCTCTCTACCATCAACTCTCTCTACCATCAACTCTCTCTACCATCAACTCTCTCTCTACCATCAACTCTCTCTCTCTCTACCATCAACTCTCTACCTCTCTCTACCATCAACTCTCTACCTCTCTCTACCATCAACTCTCTACCTCTCTCTACCATCAACTCTCTACCTCTCTCTACCATCAACTCTCTCTCTCTCTACCATCAACTCTCCACCTCTCTCTACCATCAACTCTCTACCTCTCTCTACCATCAACTCTCTCTCTCTACCATCAACTCTCTCTCTCTACCATCAACTCTCTCTCTCTACCATCAACTCTCTACCTCTCTCTACCATCAACTCTCTCTCTCTCTCTCTACCATACAACTCTCTCTCTCTCTCTACCATCAACTCTCTCTCTCTACCATCAACTCTCTCTCTCTACCATCAACTCTCTACCTCTCTCTACCATCAACTCTCTACCTCTCTCTACCATCAACTCTCTCTCTCTCTACCATCAACTCTCCACCTCTCTCTACCATCAACTCTCTACCTCTCTCTACCATCAACTCTCTCTCTCTACCATCAACTCTCTCTCTCTACCATCAACTCTCTCTCTCTACCATCAACTCTCTACCTCTCTCTACCATCAACTCTCTCTCTCTCTCTCTACCATCAACTCTCTCTCTCTCTCTACCATCAACTCTCTCTCTCTACCATCAACTCTCTCTCTCTACCATCAACTCTCTCTCTCTACCATCAACTCTCTCTCTCTACCATCAACTCTCTACCTCTCTCTACCATCAACTCTCTCTCCACACCATCAACTCTCTACCTCTCTCTACCATCAACTCTCTCTCTCTACCATCAACTCTCTACCTCTCTCTACCATCAACTCTCTCTCTCTACCATCAACTCTCTACCTCTCTCTACCATCAACTCTCTACCTCTCTACCATCAACTCTGCTACCTCTCTCTACCATCAACTCTCTCTCTACCATCATCTCTCGACCTCTCTCTACCATCAATCTCGCTCCTCTCTACCATCAACTCCTACCTCTCTCTACCATCAACTCTCTACCTCTCTCTACCATCAACTCTCTACCTCTCTCTACCATCAACTCTCTACCTCTCTCCTACCATCAACTCTCTACCTCTCTCTACCATCAACTCTCTCTCTCTACCATCAACTCTCTACTCTCTCTACCATCAACTCTCTACTCTCTCTACCATCAACTCTCTCTCTCTACCATCAACTCTCTACCTCTCTCTACCATCAACTCTCTCTCTCTACCATCAACTCTCTCTACCATCAACTCTCTCTACCATCAACTCTCTCTCTAACCATCAACTCTCTCTCTCTCTACATCAACTCTCTACCTCTCTCTACCTCAACTCTCTACCTCTCTCTACCATCAACTCTCTACCTCTCTACCCATCAACTTCTTCTCTCTACCATCAACTCTCTACCTCTCTCTACCATCGAACTCTCTACCTCTCTCTACCATCAACTCTCTCTCTCTACCATCAACTCTCTCTCTTACCATCAACTCTACTCTCTACCATCAACTCCTCCTACCTCTCTCTACATCAACTCTCTCTCTCTCTACCATCAACTCTCTACTCTCTACCATCAACTTCTCTCTCTACCATCAAACTCTCTACCTCTCTCTACCATCAACTCTCTACCTCTCTCTACCATCAACTCTCTACCTCTCTCTACCATCAACTCTCTCTCTCTCTACATCAACTCTCACCTTTCTACCATCAACTCTCTACCTCTCTCTACCATCACTCTCTCTCTCTACCATCAACTCTCTCTCTCCTCTACATCAACTCTCTCTCTCTACCATCAACTCTCTACCTCTCTCTACCATCAACTCTCTCTCTCTCTCTCTACCATCAACTCTCTCTCTCTCTCTACCATCAACTCTCTCTCTCTACCATCAACTCTCTCTCTCTACCATCAACTCTCTCTCTCTCTACCATCAACTCTCTACCTCTCTCTACCATCAACTCTCTCTCCACACCATCAACTCTCTACCTCTCTCTACCATCAACTCTCTCTCTCTACCATCAACTCTCTACCTCTCTCTACCATCAACTCTCTCTCTCTCTACCATCAACTCTCTACCTCTCTCTACCATCAACTCTCTCCCTCTCTACCATCAACTCTCTACCTCTCTCTACCATCAACTCTCTACCTCTCTCTACCATCAACTCTCTACCTCTCTACCATCAACTCTCTCTCTCTACCATCAACTCTCTCTCTACCATCAACTCTCTATCTCTCTCTACCATCAACTCTCTACCTCTCTCTACCTCTCTCTACCTCTCTACCATCAACTCTCTACCTCTCTCTACCATCAACTCTCTCTCTACCATCAACTCTCTCTCTACCATCAACTCTCTCTCTCTCTACCATCAACTCTCTCTCTCTCTACCATCAACTCTCTCTCTCTCTCTACCATCAACTCTCTCTCTCTACCATCAACTCTCTCTCTCTACCATCAACTCTCTTACCTCGTCTTCTACCATCAACTCTCTACCTCTCTCTACCATCAACTCTCTCTCTCTCTACCATCAACTCTCTCTCTCTACCATCAACTCTCTACCTCTCTCTCCATCAACTCTCTCTCTCTACCATCAACTCTCTCTCTCTACCATCAACTCTCTACTCTCTCTCTACATCACCTCTACCTCTACTCACTCTCTCTCTCTCATCAACTCTCTCTCTCTACCATCAACCTCTCCTCTCTCTACCATCAACTCTCTACCTCTCTCTACCATCAACTCTCTCTCTCTCTTACCATCAAGCTCTCTCTCTCCTACCATCAACTCTCTCCTCTCTACCATCACTCTCTCTCTCCTATCCATCAACTCTCTCTTCCTCTACCATCAACTCTCTTACCTCCTCTACCATCAACTCTTCTCTCTCTACCATCAACTCCTCCTCTCTCTACCATCAACTCTCTCCTCTCTCTACCATCAACTCTCTCTCTCTCTACCATCAAACACTCTCTCTCTACCATCAACTCTCTCTCTCTCTACCATCAACTCTCTCTCTCGCTACCATCACCTCTCTCTCTCTCTCTCTACCATCAACTCTCTCTCTCTACTACCATCAACTCTCTCTCTCTACCATCAACTCTCTCTCTCTACTCATCAACTCTCTACCTCTCTCTACCATCAACTCTCTCTCTCTACCAATCAACTCTCTACCTCTCTCTACCATCAACTCTCTCTCTCTCTACCATCAACCTCTACCTCTCTCTACCATCAACTCTCTACCTCTCTCTACCATCAAACTCTCTACCTCTCTACCATCAACCTCCTCTCTCGTCTCTCTCTACCATCAACTCTCTCTCTACCATCACTCTCTATCTCTCTCTAGCTCTCTCTACCATCAACTCTCTCCTCTCTACCATCAACTCTCTTCTCTCTCCATCAACTCTCTACCATCAACTCTCTACCTCTACCATCAACTCTCTCTCTCTCTACCATCAACTCTCTACCTCTCTCTACCATCAACTCTACCTCTCTCTACCATCAACTCTCTACCTCTCTACCATCAACTCTCTCTCTCTCTACCATCAACTCTCCACCTCTCTCTACCATCAACTCTCTACCTCTCTCTACCATCAACTCTCTCTCTCTACCATCAACTCTCTCTCTCTACCATCAACTCTCTACCTCTCTCTACCATCAACTCTCTCTCTCTACCATCAACTCTCTCTCTCTCTACCATCAACTCTCTCTCTCTACCATCCAACCTCTCTCTACCATCAACTCTCTCTACCATCAACTCTCTCTCTCTACCATCAACTCTCTCTCCTCTACCATCAACTCTCTACCTCTCTCTACCATCAACTCTCTCTCTCTACCATCAACTCTCTACCTCTCTCTACTACCATCAACTCTCTCTCTCTCTACCATCAACTCTCTACCTCTCTCTACCATCAACTCTCTCTCTCTACCATCAACTCTCTACCTCTCTCTACCATCAACTCTCTACCTCTCTACCATCAACTCTCTACCTCTCTCTACCATCAACTCTCTCTCTACCATCAACTCTCTACCTCTCTCTACCATCAACTCTCTCTCTACCATCAACTCTCTACCTCTCTCTACCATCAACTCTCTCTCTCTCTACCATCAACTCTCTACCTCTCTCTACCATCAACTCTCTACCTCTCTCTACCATCAACTCTCTACCTCTCTCTACCATCAACTCTCTCTCTCTCTACCATCAACTCTCTACCTCTCTCTACCATCAACTCTCTACCTCTCTCTACCATCAACTCTCTACCTCTCTCTACCATCAACTCTCTACCTCTCTCTACCATCAACTCTCTACCTCTCTCTACCATCAACTCTCTACCTCTCTCTACCATCAACTCTCTACCTCTCTCTACCATCAACTCTCTCTCTCTACCATCAACTCTCTACCTCTCTCTACCATCAACTCTCTCTACCATCAACTCTCTCTCTCTACCATCAACTCTCTCTCTACCATCAACTCTCTCTCTACCATCAACTCTCTCTCTCTACCATCAACTCTCTCTCTCTACCATCAACTCTCTCTCTCTACCATCAAGTCTCTACCTCTCTCTACCATCAACTCTCTACCTCTCTCTACCATCAACTCTCTCTCTCTCTCTACCCATCAACTCTCTACCTCACTCTCTCACTCACAACTCTCTCTCTCTACCATCAACCTCTACCTCTCTCTACCATCAACTCTCTACCTCTCTCTACCATCAACTCTCTACCTCTCTCTACCATCAACTCTCTCTCCTCTCTCTACCATCAACTCTCTCTCTCTCTACCATCAACTCTCTACCTCTCTCTACCATCAACTCTCTCTCTACCATCAACTCTCTCTCTCTATCATCAACTCTCTCTAACCATCAACTCTCTCTCTACCTTCAACTCTCTCTCTCTCTACCATCAACTCTCTACTCTCTCTACCATCAACTCTCTACCTCTCTCTACCATCAACTCTCTACCTCTCTACCATCAACTCTCTACCTCTCTCTACCATCAACTCTCTACCTCTCTCTACCATCAACTCTCTACCCTCTCTCTACCATCAACTCTCTACCTCTCTCTACCATCAACCTCCTACCTCTCTCTACCATCAACTCTCTACCTCTCTCTCCATCAACTCTCTCTCTTCTCTACCGATCAACTCTCTCCTCTCTCTACCATCAACTCTCTCTACCTCTCTCTACCATCTACTCTCCTCTCTTCTACCATCTACTCCTCTCTCTACCATCAACCTCTACCTCTCTCTACATCAACTCTCTCTCTCTACCATCAACTCTCTCTCTCTCTACCATCAACTCTCTCTCTCTACCATCAACTCTCTCTCTAACCATCAACTCTCTCTCTCTACCATCAACTCTCCTCTCTACCATCAACACTCTCTCTCTCTCTACATCAACTCTCTAACCTCTCTCTACCATCAACTCTCTCTCTCTCTACATCAACTCTCTACCTCTCTCTACCATCAACTCTCTCTCTCTCTACCATCAACTCTCTACCTCTCTCTACATCAACCTCTCTCTCTCTTCATCTCAAATCTCTACTCTCTCTCTACCATCAACCTCTCTACCTCTCTACCATCAACCTCTCTACCTCTCTCTACCATCAACTCTTCTCTCTACCATCAACTCTGCTACCTCTCTACCATCAAACTCTCTCTCTACCATCAACTCTCTACCTCTCTCTACCATCAACTCTACTCTCTCCTCCTCTACCCTCAACTCTCTACCCTCTCTTCTCTACCATCAACTCTCTACCTCTCTCTACCATCAACTCTCTACCTCTCTCTACCATCAACTCTCTCTCTCTACATCAACTCTCTCTCTCTCTACATCAACCTCTCTACTCTCTCTACCATCAACTCTCTACCTCTCTCTACCATCAACTCTCTACCTCTCTACCATCAACTCTCTCTCTCTACCATCAACTCTCTACCTCTCTACCATCAACTCTCTACCTCTCTCTACCATCAACTCTCTCTCCTCTACCATCAACTCTCTACGTCTCTCTACCATCAACCTCTCTCTCTACCATCAACTCTCTCTCTCTACCATCAACTCTCTCTCTACCATCAACTCTCTCTCTACCATCAACTCTCTCTCTACCATCAACTCTCTACCTCTCTCTACCATCAACTCTCTCTCTCTACCATCAACTCTCTCTCTCTACCATCAACTCTCTACCTCTCTCTACCATCAACTCTCTCTCTCTCTACCATCAACTCTCTCTCTCTCTACCATCAACTCTCTCTCTCTCTCTACCATCAACTCTCTCTCTCTCTCTCTACCATCAACTCTCTCTCTCTACCATCAACTCTCTCTCTCTCTACCATCAACTCTCTCTCTCTACCATCAACTCTCTCTCTACCATCAACTCTCTCTCTCTCTACCATCAACTCTCTACCTCTCTCTACCATCAACTCTCTACCTCTCTCTACCATCAACTCTCTACCTCTCTCTACCATCAACTCTCTCACTCTCTACCATCAACTCTCTCTCTCTACCATCAACTCTCTACCTCTCTCTACCATCAACTCTCTCTCTACCATCAACTCTCTCTCTCTCTCTCTACCATCAACTCTCTCTCTACCATCAACTCTCTCTCTCTACCATCAACTCTCTCTCTCTCTCTACCATCAACTCTCTCTCTCTACCATCAACTCTCTCTCTCTACCATCAACTCTCTCTCTCTCTCTCTACCATCAACTCTCTACCTCTCTCTACCATCAACTCTCTACCTCTCTCTACCATCAACTCTCTACCTCTCTCTACCATCAACTCTCTACCTCTCTCTACCATCAACTCTCTCTCTCTCTACCATCAACTCTCTCTCTCTCTACCATCAACTCTCTACCTCTCTCTACCATCAACTCTCTACCTCTCTCTACCATCAACTCTCTCACTCTCTACCATCAACTCTCTACCTCTCTCTACCATCAACTCTCTCTCTCTACCATCAACTCTCTCTCTCTCTCTCTACCATCAACTCTCTCTCTACCATCAACTCTCTCTCTCTACCATCAACTCTCTCTCTCTACCATCAACTCTCTCTCTCTCTCTCTACCATCAACTCTCTACCTCTCTCTACCATCAACTCTCTCTCTCTACCATCAACTCTCTACCTCTCTCTACCATCAACTCTCTCTCTCTCTCTACCATCAACTCTCTCTTTCTCTACCATCAACTCTCTACCTCTCTCTACCATCAACTCTCTCTCTCTACCATCAACTCTCTACCTCTCTCTACCATCAACTCTCTCTCTCTCTACCATCAACTCTCTCTCTCTACCATCAACTCTCTCTCTCTCTACCATCAACTCTCTACCTCTCTCTACCATCAACTCTCTACCTCTCTCTACCATCAACTCTCTCTCTCTCTACCATCAACTCTCTACCTCTCTCTACCATCAACTCTCTCCCTCTCTCTACCATCAACTCTCTCTCTCTACCATCAACTCTCTACCTCTCTCTACCATCAACTCTCTCTCTCTCTACCATCAACTCTCTACCTCTCTCTACCTCTCTCTACCATCAACTCTCTCTCTCTCTACCATCAACTCTCTCTCTCTCTCTACCTCTCTCTACCATCAACTCTTTCTCTCTCAACCTCTCTCTACCATCAACTCTCTCTCTCTCTACCATCAACTCTCTCACTCTCTACCATCAACTCTCTCTCTCTCTCTCTACCATCAACTCTCTCTCTACCATCAACTCTCTCTCTCTCTACCATCAACTCTCTACCTCTCTCTACCATCAACTCTCTACCTCTCTCTACCATCAACTCTCTACCTCTCTCTACCATCAACTCTCTACCTCTCTCTACCATCAACTCTCTCTCTCTCTACCATCAACTCTCTCTCTCTACCATCAACTCTCTCTCTCTACCATCAACTCTCTCTCTCTCTACCATCAACTCTCTCTCTCTCTCTACCTCTCTCTACCATCAACTCTTTCTCTCTCAACCTCTCTCTACCATCAACTCTCTCTCTCTCTACCATCAACTCTCTCACTCTCTACCATCAACTCTCTCTCTCTCTCTCTACCATCAACTCTCTCTCTACCATCAACTCTCTCTCTCTCTACCATCAACTCTCTCTCTCTCTCTCTCTCTCTCTACCATCAACTCTCTCTCTCTCTCTCTCTCTCTACCATCAACTCTCTCTCTCTCTCTACCATCAACTCTCTCTCTCTCTCTCTACCATCAACTCTCTCTCTCTCTACCATCAACTCTCTCTCTCTCTCTCTCTCTACCATCAACTCTCTCTCTCTACCATCAACTCTCTCTCTCTCTCTCTCTCTCTCTACCATCAACTCTCTCTCTCTACCATCAACTCTCTCTCTCTACCATCAACTCTCTCTCTCTACCATCAACTCTCTCTCTCTACCATCAACTCTCTCTCTCTACCATCAACTCTCTCTCTCTACCATCAACTCTCTCTCTCTACCATCAACTCTCTCTCTCTCTACCTTCAACTCTCTCTCTCTACCATCAACTCTCTCTCTCTCTACCATCAACTCTCTACCTCTCTCTACCATCAACTCTCTCTCTACCATCAACTCTCTCTCTCTCTCTCATACCATCAACTCTCTCTCTCTCTACCATCAACTCTCTCTCTCTCTACCATCAACTCTCTACCTCTCTCTACCATCAACTCTCTCTCTACCATCAACTCTCTCTCTCTCTCTCTACCATCAACTCTCTCTCTCTCTCTCATACCATCAACTCTCTCTCTCTCTACCATCAACTCTCTACCTCTCTCTACCATCAACTCTCTCTCTACCATCAACTCTCTCTCTATACCATCAACTCTCTCTCTGTTTCTCTCTCTCTCTCTCTCTCTCTCTACCATCAACTCTCTCTCTCTCTCTCTCTCTCTCTCTATACTTTCAACTCTCTCTCTCTCTCTCTCTCTCTCTCTCTCTCTCTCTCTCTCTCTCTATACCTTCAACTCTCTCTCTTTACCATCAACTCTCTCTCTCTCTCTATACCATCAACTCTCTCTCTGTATCTCTCTCTGTATCTCTCTCTCTCTCTGTATCTCCCTCTCTCTCTGTATCTATCTCTCTCTCTCTCTCTCTCTCTCTCTCTCTCTCTCTCTCTCTCTCAGGTGTGCCTTCACAATAGAAACAGGAACAGAGTCGCAAACAAAGACATTTGGCGTCGTTCCAAGAGAACTCAAACCTCATCTGACCCGGTGAGTGGCATCCAGCACTGCCCCCCGGGGGGATATCACAACTACCTGGCAACCCTGTGCCTTTCAACTGAACAGCTATGAGTCTAATCTACAGTCATACTGACTCTCACTCCTCTATGTGTCTAATCTACAGTCATACTGACCCTCACTCCTCTATGTGTCTAATCCATAGTCATACTGACTCTCACTCCTCCATGTGTCTAATCTACAGTCATACTGACTCTCACTCCTCCATGTGTCTAATCTACAGTCATACTGACTCTCACTCCTCCATGTGTCTAATCTACAGTCATACTGACTCTCACTACTCTATGTGTCTAATTCACAGTCATACTGACCCTCACTCCTCTATGTGTCTAATCCACAGTCATACTGACCCTCACTCCTCTATGAGTCTAATCTACAGTCATACTGACTCTCACTCCTCTATGTGTCTAATCCACAGTCATACTGACCCTCACTACTCTATGTGTCTAATCCACAGTCATACTGACTCTCACTCCTCTATGTGTCTAATCTACAGTCATACTGACTCTCACTCCTATATGTGTCTAATCTACAGTTACACTGACTCTCACTCCTCTATGTGTCTAATCCACAGTCATACTGACCCTCACTACTCTATGTGTCTAATCCACAGTCATACTGACTCTCACTCCTCTATGTGTCTAATCTACAGTCATACTGACTCTCACTCCTATATGTTTCTAATCTACAGTCATACTGACTCTCACTCCTCTATGTGTCTAATCTACAGTCATACTGACTCTCACTCCTCTATGAGTCTAATCTACAGTCATACTGACCCTCACTCCTCTATGTGTCTAATCTACAATCATACTGACTCTCACTCCTCTATGAGTCTAATCTACAGTCATACTGACTCTCACTACTCTATGTGTCTAATCTACAGTTACACTGACTCTCACTCCTCTATGTGTCTAATCTACAGTCATACTGACTCTCACTCCTCTATGAGTCTAATCTACAGTCATACTGACCCTCACTACTCTATGTGTCTAATCTACAGTTACACTGACTCTCACTCCTCTATGTGTCTAATCTACAGTCATACTGACTCTCACTCCTCTATGTGTCTAATCTACAGTCATACTGACTCTCACTCCACTATGAGTCTAATCTACAGTCATACTGACCCTCACTCCTCTATGTGTCTAATCTACAGTCATACTGACTCTCACTCCTCTATGTGTCTAATCTACAGTCATACTGACTCTCATTCCTCTATGTGTCTAATCTACAGTCATACTGACTCTCACTCCTCTATGTGTCTAATCTACAGTCATACTGACTCTCACTACTCTATGTGTCTAATCTACAGTTACACTGACTCTCACTCCTCTATGTGTCTAATCTACAGTCATACTGACTCTCACTCCTCTATGAGTCTAATCTACAGTCATACTGACCCTCACTACTCTATGTGTCTAATCTACAGTTACACTGACTCTCACTCCTCTATGTGTCTAATCTACAGTCATACTGACTCTCACTCCTCTATGTGTCTAATCTACAGTCATACTGACTCTCACTCCACTATGAGTCTAATCTACAGTCATACTGACCCTCACTCCTCTATGTGTCTAATCTACAGTCATACTGACTCTCACTCCTCTATGTGTCTAATCTACACTCATACTGACTCTCACTCCTCTATGTGTCTAATCTACAGTCATACTGACTCTCACTCCTCTATGTGTCTAATCTACAGTCATACTGACCCTCACTCCTCTATGTGTCTAATCTACAGTCATACTGACTCTCACTCCTCTATGTGTCTAATCCACAGTCATACTGACTCTCACTCCTCTATGTGTCTAATCTACAGTCATACTGACTCTCACTCCTCTATGTGTCTAATCTACACTCATACTGACTCTCACTCCTCTATGTGTCTAATCTACAGTCATACTGACTCTCACTCCTCTATGTGTCTAATCTACAGTCATACTGACTCTCACTCCTCTATGTGTCTAATCTACAGTCATACTGACTCTCACTCCTCTATGTGTCTAATCTACAGTCATACTGACCCTCACTCCTCTATACAGAGATACAGAGAGACAGAGTGAGATAGAAAGTTAATAATAATATTATTATTATTATTATTATTATTATTATTATTATTATTATTATTATTATTATTATTATTATTATTATTAGCTTTATGTAACAGTCGTGGTCACTGTGACCTCGAGCTGACCCTGAGGTGTCGTGTGATGCGCCAAGTCGTCTCTTACACTCGCGTCTGTCACTCATGACAACAAACCACAACACAGTGACATCACAATTCCACAGCTGAGGTGTAAACACAGTGGTCCACAGTGGAGCTGAATGGAACCAGACGTCCGCCTCTGGTTATGAGCTCGTCCACTCAGATATGACCACTCAGGGGACGCGTGTGGGGGTCAGCGGTGGTCCTGAGCGTGTGCACGTTCGTGTTGTAGACCTGGAGACGCCTGGTTACCTTCACCAGCACTGTCAACCACGTCTGAACCGTATCCCACTCTTACACCCTTTAACCTGCAGGTCATATAATCACAACATACCTGCAGATCTATTCGTGCGACAGGGGGGCTTCGGTGAATCCCAGCCCCCTATAGCTAAACCAGCAGGAAAGGAGCGCTAGGGGCCCTTTAATGAGGGGCCCATTGACGTCTATTAGCAGTGTTCTCAGTTCTCTCAGAGCTGATGGACCCGACCAGGTTTGAGCTGCTGGGCTAATAAGCCGGGACCACCCTCACGCGCACAGACCGACTGACAGACTGACAGACAGACAGACAGACATAGGGACAGGTTGCCAGGTCTTCTACAGCCTCCTGCAGGACTCGGGAACTTCCACGCTGAGCTCTTAAAGCCCCGGTGCATGTGTGTGTATGTGTTTTCGCAGCGCCGAGGTTTGACCCACTTAGCGCGCGCTCCAAGCTTTCCGCGGCCGCGAGCTCGAGCCCTCGCCACGTTTTCGAAGAAAATCAGACTGAACCCCTCTTTCAGTAGCCAAACATCCGATTTCAGCTTAAATCAAACAAACAAACAACACAAACCCAAGAAAACAAGAGAGCGCGCGTGCACGCGCCTCGCCACGAAAGCAAGGGGAAGCAGCGGTGGCAGCGCGCGCGCCCCAAACAGCCCCAAATAATAATAATAAGAATAATAAATCAGACGCGTGCACAATGCACGCGCATACTGTCAGTTTGATCGGGCAGCGATAGGTTAAAGTAGGTTACGGGTGCGCGCGCGCACCGGCATTGCGCGAGAGTTTCTCGGTCAGCGGTTTTTTTTTCTTTCGTTCTGTCTTTCACGTACCTCCGTTCTCGCGCTCCATGCTTCTCTCCGGACGGCGTGCATTTCATTCTCTTGTTCTGTTTTTACTTCCCACGAAAAGATTTTTTTAAAAAAAAAAGAAAAAAAAAAAGACAGAAGCGGCTCGCGCTGTTAGCTTCGTCCACCGATCGGCCACCGTCTCCGCGCGGAGGGTAACAACGGAAAAAAAGGGGGGAAGAGCAAAAGAAAAGAAAAGAAAAAAGGAGGAGGAATTGAAAATGAACGACAGACGCGAACAGTCGGTCCACAAACTCTCGGCGTTAGCGCTCCGGCCGCCGCCGCTGCTAGCTGATTGTAAACACCGGCGTCGGAGGCTTTTTTTTTCTTTTTCCACCCGCATTCAGACTAACCCCGCCCACCCGGGGCTGGGATTGGCCGCAGCGACCCACCTCGCGGCGGCGGGGATTGGCTGGCCTCCGTTCTAGACCGCGGCGGTAAACGGCGAAGGGGCGGGGCTTCGGCCTTCTAGAACGGCAAGCCACTTGTTGGTATGAGCCTCCAGCCAATCACGGTCGACTTGGAGCCACTTCACCGCCGGCGAGGATGAACCGCCAGCCAATCCCAGCCGCGGCTCCAGCGTCGTGGAACAAGGCGGCCAGCCAATCCGAGCGCTAGAGGGGGCGGGGCGTGACGCAATGCGGGTGGGTAAAAAAAAAACACACGCCATGCGCTGAGCTGAGCGGAGCTGAGGCGAAGTCCGGAAAGTAGGTCAGTCAGTAGCTCAATACTGAGCTAACGACATTATTAGCAACCGGTAGTGCTACTCACAAACACAAGCTCTCTCTCTCTCTCTCTCTCTCTCTCTCTCTTTCATTCTTTCTCTCTCTCCCTATTTCTGTATCTCTCTCTCTCTTCCTCTTCATCTGTATGTATCTCTCTCTCTCTCTCTCTCTCTCTTCACCTGTATCTCTCTCTCTCACAGGGTTAAACGGAAATCAGTGGCCACTTTAACGTGAACACAACTTTAAAGGGCTGTTTAGGACGCAGTGGCTCTTAAAGGGCACATCCCTCCTGATGCCCACCCCCCTGTGGTTATGAGGTGTATGTGGGTTGGATGATGTGTGGATGATGTGTGTATGTCTTTATGGAGTTGGTTGGTATGCAGGTAAACAGGTAAAACAGCGGCATATACACGACACGCCTTCTCATTCAGCGTTTAAGATTATAAGGCTTAAGACTGTTTCATAAATTTTCATTAAACCAAGAAAAACTAAATGTAGAATTTTCTAAAAAATAATTTAAAAAAATATACAAAATCTCAATATTAGAATTGAGCTTCAATATGGCTGTAGTTCAGTCACCTGTTGCTGATTTCTATAATAATTTTTGAGGCTTTATTTTTATTTAGTTTTCCATTTTTGTTTTACTTTTTGACTTTTTGAAAAAGTAATTATTTTTGTTAGTTTTATTTTCTTTATTTTCTTATTTTTTGAGAATAGTTGTAATTTTGTTTGTAATTTCTGAAAAATAATAGCTTTTTATTAATTTTCAGTTTTATTTTTTCGTGGTTTGATGAATGCTGTGATTGCAAACGTTCGATAAGGGTCATAGAAATTCACTCAAAACTCAAAAGCTCAGGTGGCCAAACACAAGAGTTTGACTTTTAAACTCTAATTAGCACATTGAAAACACTAAAACTAAAAGTAATTTAGAGTAGTTTTAGGTTTTAGTTCAGTTTTAGTTGTAGGTATTCAGTGGAGACTGTAGATTAAGATGTAGTTTGTGTTTTAGTTTCTATTTTCTAAAAAAAAAAAAAAAATTATTTATTTTAGCTTTAGTTTTAGATTTTAGTGGTATGATGAACACTGTGACTACAAACTTTCGATAAGGGTAGAACAAATTCACTCAAAACTCAAAAGCTCAACACAAGAGTTTGACTTTTAAACAAGCACATTGAAAACACCAAAATTAAAGCTCAGTAATTAAGGATTAATTTAGTTTTAGGTTGTCATTGGAGACTGTAGTTTTTGATTCAGTTTTAGTGTTTTAGTTTGTATTTTCTAAAACATTTTATGTTTTTCTTTATTTTTAGTTATAGTGTTTAGTGGTATGACGAATGCTGTGATTGCAGGGTTTTGATAAGTGCCCAAAAAGTTATTAAAAACTCAAAAGCTCAGGTGACCAAAGAAGATTTTGACTTTTAAACTCTAATTAGCACATTGAAAATACTCAGAAATTAAGGTTAGTTTTACTTTTTACTTTAGTTTTTAGTTATAGATTTTCAGTGAAGACTGTAGTTTTTGATTTAGTTTGTCTTTTAGTTTGTATTGTCTGAACAATAATAGGTTTTTATTTATTTTCAGTTTTAGTTTTAGTTTTTAGTTGTATGATGAACACTGTGATTGGAAACTTTGAATAAGGGTCAAAGAAATTCACTCAAAACACAAGTGTTTTACTTTTAAACACTAAGTAGCACATTGAAAACACTAAAACTAAAAACTAAAACTCAGTTTTTATGTGGATACTAGTTTTTGATTCAGTTCTAGCATTTTACTCTTTACTTTTTATTTCTGGTAACTAGTACATTTAGTACATGCTAGTTTTAAATTTTAATGGTAGTCCTAATTCACCATATAAACCCCGAGTAGGTTTAACCTTAGTGTTTGTGCAGTAACTGCTTTATTTATAGCAGGTAAACATACTGCCCTTTGAAAACCTCCAACTCAGATTGGAAAAGTTTACAACCCTCACCAGTTCTGTTCTTATATAATAATAATAATAATAATAATAATAATAATGTTTCAGCTAGTGATCAGGGTTTCTAGTGTAGGGAATATTGAGTAGCTTCTTTGCCTTTAAGAAAGAAATATGTACATGACTCATGCGAATAATAAAAACAAGGAAACAATGCTGAAAATGCTAAACATGTAATGGATGGGAGCGACGGCGCTGACAGAGAAGTGAAAGTATGGAGTGAAGGGAAAACCCCAGAGGCAACAAAAGCATAGGTGTAAATACAAACGCATTCATAAAGCTGGCTTGTCAAATAGTGAAGCTGTGAACTCAGATTAAGCCAAATAATACATAATTTACATGGTAATATATATATATATATATATATATATATATATATATATATATATATATATATATATATATATATATATATATATATAAAATCTATATATAAAATTTATTTAATAACTGGAATTGAAACAGATGCACATGTATGTAACTAACATCAAATAAATAGAATAAATGTAAATTAAATGAAATTCACGTCCCTCTTTTCTCTGAACCAGCTGGTGTTATTATTATTTATTTTTTTGTATTGCATTGTGTTCCATCTTGCTAGTGTCAGTCTGGAGAAAGAGCAAAGCTGCTCGGCGGCTCCTTGGTGATTCAGTCAAGAAAGGAAAAATACGTCGTGGACTCTAAACATAAAACAGAACAGCTCTGAGTTGGAGGTTTTCAGAGGACAGTATGTTTACCTGGCAGAAAACAAGAATAAATACCACAGTAACTGCACAAACACTGAGGTTAAACCTACTCAGGATTTTATCTACAGGACAAGAGGTATTATAGTCAACTACTACAACTATTACTAAAACTAGCAGTACAAATGTGCTTGTTAACTAAAAAAAATCCTTTAATTGTGAATTAGCATTACTCATTTCATTATTAGTTTATTATTAAAATGAGTACGTGAATGTAGATCATTAAAACTATTCCTAAAACTAGCAGCAAACGTATTTGTTAACTGAAAATAAAAATGAAATCCAACTTTCAAACAAAACATCTATTGTCAATCACAAAAAGCATCACTTTTTTATTAACTTATTATCATTATTATTATTATTATTATTATTACTTTAATGTAGAACATTTAAATTACTAAAACGAGCAGTAAATTGAAAAATAAAAAATATATAAAGTAACATAAAACAATAGCTTTTATTGTAGTTACCAAAAAGCATTACTAATTTATTGTTACTTTCTTATAATTATGATGTATTATTACTTTAGCGTAGATCATTACAATTAATACTAAAGCAGTAAAGCAGTTTGCTAGCCATAGTAAAGTTAAACTAAAACCAAATTAAATCGAAGACTACAGTTTCAATAAATAAAATGACAAATAAATAACTAACATTTGTTTAGCCATAAAACTAAATAGTTTTTAGTGTTAGTGTTTACTTTGTGGTAATTAGAGGTAATTAGAATTGAAAATCTTCTTTTTGGCCACCTTCATGTAAAGTTGGAGTCAAGCTGATCCCAGTCTAGTGATAAGTAATTTTATTGTTTTTACATCTATGAAAGTACTTGCCATCAGAGTGTTCATCCTAAAAAGTAAATTCAAACTACAACTACTACTTTAAGAAAACAAAAACTAAGGCGAGTACTTTTCAGAAAGTATAATCTAAACTACAACTATTACTTTAAAAAACTAAATAAAAACATACTTTTCAGAAAATATGAACTAAACTAAAAATTCTAGTAGCCAATTTGAATTACTACTAAAAGTTACTCAGAAATCCACTATGAATTTTTCTGATTTATTCAGTATCTATTATAAATTGTTTGGTATCTACTATGAACTGTTCTGTATTTCATATTATTTGTTAGTATCTAAGTTATTCAGTATCTACTATAAATTATTCAACAACTAATAGTAATTATTCATTATCAGTAAATCACTCAATAGGCACTAAGAATTTAGGAGATAAACATCATCGTCTTCCCACACATTGAGAGGAACGCCACTGCTATACCACTATGCTATGCTATCACCATGGTAACATTTACCCAGCTGCATGCTGCTGCTGCCGGACGTGTGGTGTTGCTGATTGAGGAGAACTGGAGGGATGCCTGTAAATGCAGTGTTGGGTTTTTAGATGTTTAAGTCATGTTGACTGAAAGACTTCAGGTTAGATGTAATTAAATGTACAGTGTAAGATGTTGGACGAGCCGGTTCTACTACAGCGGGCAGTACAGAGAGCGGAGTTAGACTAAGATCCAGGCTGTTGCCATGGAGAACAGAATCCTCCATCAGAAGTGAAATCCCAACACACAGAGCCAAATGGTCAACCTGGCCATCGTTTACCATAACAAAGAGCTGAACACCAGCCCCACATGACCATACGGACAGAAACCAGCTCCAAACTCCAGCAGAGCAGAACACGTTCCATACAGTTTCCATCTGTCCTTTTCTAAACACACATTCCTCTTCAGCTCTACAGGTTCTAACAGGATTAACAGTCTCATTATATTTCATATTAAATATATAATATACTTATAATATCATTCCTTTTATACTGTTACGTATAACACATATAGAACATTACTGTTATATTTAATACATTATATACATATTACATATAGAACATTACTTCTATATTTAATAAATTATATATATATTACATATAGAATACTACTGTTATATTTAATACATTATATATATTTTACATATAGAACATTACTGTTATATTTAATACATTATATATCTTACATATAGAATATTAATATTATATTTAAAACATTATATACATATTACATATAGAACATTACTTTTATATTTAATACATTATATATCTTACATATAGAACATTACTATTATATTTAATACATTGTATATATATTACATATAGAACATTACTTTTATATTTAATACATTATATATTACATATAGAACATTACTTTCATATTTAATACATTATATACATATTACATATAGAACATTACTGTTATATTTAGTACATTATATACATATTACATATAGAACATTACTGTTATATTTAATAAATTATATATATATTACATATAGAATATTACTGTTACATTTAATAAATTATATATATTTTACATATAGAACATTACTGTTATATTTAATAAATTATATATATTTTACATATAGAACATTACTTTTATATTTAATACATTATATATTACATATAGAACATTACTTTTATATTTAATACATTATATACATATTACATATAGAACATTACTGTTATATTTAGTACATTATATACATATTACATATAGAACATTACTGTTATATTTAGTACATTATATACATATTACATATAGAACATTACTGTTATATTTAATAAATTATATATATATTACATACAGAATATTACTGTTATATTTAATACATTATATATATATATATATATATATATATAGAATATTCATATTATATTTAAAACATTATATACATATTACATATAGAACATTACTGTTATATTTAATACATTATATACATATTACATATAGAACATTACTTCTATATTTAATAAATTATATATATTTTACATATAGAACATTACTGTTATATTTAATAAATTATATATATTTTACATATAGAACATTACTGTTATATTTAATACATTATATACATATTACATATAGAACATAATCATTACTATTATATTTAATACATTATCTATAATACATATGGGGCAATACTATTATATTTAATACATCATATGTATTACATATGGGTCACTACTATATTTAATAATGGGATATATATGGGATACTACTATTTCATACAGATATTTAAAAATGTAATCCATATGAAATATTACTATTACATGTAGGTATTTATATATCTAAAATATATACGGGATATTACTGATACATTTAGATATTTATATATACATACAGGACATTACTATTAAACAGAGATATTTCTATATAATGTACATAGAAAAATACTATCACCCACACATTTTTCTATATAATATATACAGAATAATACTAAATAAACTTGTCTATAAGACATGCCTCAAGAACACTATATATATATATATATATATATATATATATATATATATATATATATATATATATATATATGAGAGAGAGAGAGAGCTAGCTAGCACAGGCAAAAGGGAACAATGAAACAAGATATGTTTACATGATATATTTAGTATGAAATTTGAGCAGCTGGTATATTTAAATATGTTATAAATTTGTTATAAAACATATAAGGTATATTGTATCATTAAATTGTGCTTCAAAAAAGAAATATATATATATATATATATATATATATATATATAGATATATATATATATATATATATATATATATATATATATAAAGATATAAGACACTTTATACTTTATATCCTGACCTATACACTCTATAACCTGACCTCGTTTTAGGCAGAGCATTTTTGGAGATACATTCATCACCAAACAGGTTTTCCTTCATGTGTAACTTCACTCTGTAGCTCTTGGCTCTGAGCTGAGCCTCAGTGTTTAGCTGAGTGTGTTCCAGTGTTGTGATTAGGAGTAACTAAGAGAACCACGGCTGTGGCCTTTCTCTTCCTTTTAATGATTCATCAAACAGTGATCTGATTCCTTTTTCTTTCTTTGTGTTCTTCCTTTCTTTCTCTCTTTCTTTCCATCTCTCTTTCTTCCTCCTGTTTTTTCTTCTCCTTTCGTCTGGTGTCTGATGTTGATTTCCGTGTCAGTGCTGGCTGACTGTGGCTTTGCGCACTGCTCAGCTGAATATGGGTCAGTAGAGCAGGAGTGAGTGAGCGAGCGAGCGAGCGAGAGCGGGAGATAGAGAGGGAGGAGTGAGTTTGCTAGATTGCACACTCAGCTGGGATTTTATTAAAGAGCTGCATGTGATTAAACTGGTCTTAGTGATATGAAACTATGAGCCCTTTGTGTTTCTTAATCAGTAATGAATTAGTAATGGAGTTAAACGGGGCTGAAACTGAGATGTGGGACGTGAGCAACAAGAACTTATGCTGAGCTACTTTTAATACTGCAATGAGCTGACACACCAAATATATATATATATATATATATATATATATATATATATATATATATATATATATATATATATATATACACATATATACATATATACATATATATATATCACTACAGTACGTGTATGTAGATGGAATGACAATAAAAACCTCTTGATTGGGATATATATATATATATATATATATATATATATATATATATATATATATATATATATATATATATATATATATAAATGTTTTGTAGTCACTGTTTAAGTCAGGATGCAGATTTACACCTACAGAAAATACTTTATTTCACATTAAACAGTGTAAACCCATAAAACTTCACTATTTAAAGAAATGAAAGGAAAAAGCCTCCCACTAAGTCACTTTATTTGTTTGTTCGCGATTTGTTGTTTATATATATATATATATATATATATATATATATATATATATATATATATATATATATATATATATATATATATAATTTGATGTATTAACATGTAAAAATATATAAAGAGTTACAGGAAGTTTCTAATGATGTTTCTAAAAATGAACTGATAGCTGTGATAGCTGTGTACATTATTATTACATATGGCTACTTATATATTATACTTATTTGTTATATAATTCTTATACATTTATATATGCATTTGCCAATAAATGCAAATGTGTTTAGCAAACATATTTCAGTTCTCTCTCTCTCTCTCTCTCTCTCTCTATATATATATATATATATATATATATATATATATATATATATATATATATAGTTTATACACAATAATAATTAAAAGTGTGGAGGTGTGTTACTTATGTTCACTAACAGAATCAAGATGCAATATTAGAGCAAATAACTTCTACTGTAAATTAATAAAAATAGAAAGAAACCCAAAGAAAAAAATTAGCTAACGATGCCGCAGAAGAAATCTTGCTTCTTAAAAGAACTTCCAGTGGACAGTTCTTTAAATAATCTTTTGAAATGTAAATAATCTTTTGAACCTATTTAGTATAATAGTATTAATACTATTTAGAAAATGAAGTAACCTTTTTACGTTACTTTTTAGTACAATAGTATTAATACTACTTGAATTTAAAAAAAAATAAACCGTTTTGCTAAGTAAATAAAAGCTTCCAGTCTTTCAAGAACCCTTTAAAGTAACCTTTTTAGTATAATAGTATTAATATTACTTAAATATTTATAAAATAGTGTTTTGCTGAGTAAATAAAAGCTTCCGGTCTTCACAAAACATTTTGAAGTAATATTTTTAGTATAATAGTATTAATACTACTTGACTAATTAGAAAATAAAATGTTTTTCTGAGTAAATACAACCTTCCAGTCTTTCAAGAACCCTTTAAAGTACCCTTTTTAGTATCATAGTATTAATACTACTTGATTTTTTTAAAGCGTTTTGCTGAGTTTATTAAAGATTATAGCCCTTAAAGAACCTTTTGAAGTAACATGTTTAGTACAACAGAATTGATACTACTTGAATATTAAAAAATGTATAATAAAAAAAACTTTTGAAGTAACCTTTTAGTATAATAGCATTTATATTACTTAAATATTTATAAAATACTGTTTTGCTGTGTAAGCTTCCTCTCTTTAAAGAACCTTTGAAGTAGTTCTATATTTAAGTAGTTCTATATTTCATATATTTCTATATGAAGTAGTTCTATATTTAAGTAGTTCTTTATTTCATATATTTCTATATGAATTAGTTCTATATTTAATTAGTTCTATATTTCATATATTTCTATATGAAGTAGTTCTATATTTAAGCAGTTCTACTTTTCATATATTTCTGTATGAAGTAGGTCTATATTTAAGTAGTTCTATATTTAAGTAGTTCTATATTTCATATATTTCTATATGAAGCAGTTCTATATTTAAGTAGTTACATATTTCTATATGAAGTAGTTCTATATTTAAGTAGTTATATATTTCTATATGAAGTAGTTCTATATTTAAGTAGTTACATATTTCTATATGAAGTAGTTCTATATTTAAGTAGTTCTATATTTCTATATGAAGTAGTTCTATATTTAAGTAGTTCTATATTTCATATATTTCTATATGAAGTAGTTCTATATTTAAGTAGTTCTATATTTCATATATTTCTATATGAAGTAGTTCTATATTTAAGTAGTTCTATATTTCTATATGAAGTAGTTCTATATTTAAGTAGTTCTATATTTCATATATTTCTATATGAAGTAGTTCTATATTTAAGTAGTTCTATATTTCTATATGAAGTAGTTCTATATTTCATATATTTCTATATGAAGTAGTTCTATATTTAAGTAGTTATATATTTCATATATTTCTATATGAAGTAGTTCTATATTTAAGTAGTTATATATTTCTATATGAAGTAATTCTATATTTAAATAGTTCTATATTTCATATATTTCTATATGAAGTAGTTCTATATTTAAGTAGTTATATATTTCATATATTTCTATATGAAGTAGTTCTATATTTAAGTAGTTATATATTTCATATATTTCTATATGAAGTAGTTCTATATTTAAGTAGTTATATATTTCTATATGAAGTAATTCTATATTTAAATAGTTCTATATTTCTGTATGAAGTAGTTCTATATTTAAGTAGTTCTATATTTCTGTATGAAGTAGTTCTATATTTAAGTAGTTCTATATTTCTGTATGAAGTAGTTCTATATTTAAGTAGTTCTATATTTCTATATGAAGTAGTTCTATATTTAAGTAGTTCTATATTTCTGTATGAAGTAGTTCTATATTTAAGTAGTTCTATATTTCTATATGAAGTAATTCTATATTTAAGTAGTTCTATATTTCTGTATGAAGTAGTTCTATATTTAAGTAGTTCTATATTTCTATATGAAGTAATTCTATATTTAAGTAGTTCTATATTTCTGTATGAAGTAGTTCTATATTTAAGTAGTTCTATATTTCTATATGAAGTAATTCTATATTTAAGTAGTTCTATATTTCTGTATGAAGTAGTTCTATATTTAAGTAGTTCTATATTTCTGTATGAAGTAGTTCTATATTTAAGTAGTTCTATATTTCTATATGAAGTAATTCTATATTTAAGTAGTTCTATATTTCTGTATGAAGTAGTTCTATATTTAAGTAGTTCTATATTTCTATATGAAGTAGTTCTATATTTAAGTAGTTCTATATTTCTGTATGAAGTAGTTCTATATTTAAGTAGTTCTATATTTCTATATGAAGTAGTTCTATATTTAAGTAGTTACATATTTCTATATGAAGTAGTTCTATATTTAAGTAGTTCTATATTTCTGTATGAAGTAGTTCTATATTTAAGTAGTTCTATATTTCTATATGAAGTAGTTCTATATTTAAGTAGTTCTATATTTCTATATAAAGTAGTTCTATATTTAGAAAATAAAATGTTTTGCTGAGTAAACACAAGCTTCCAGTCTTTAAAGAACCTTTTGGTGTAAATGAGATGACGGCATATACAGAACCTTTTTACAGTCTATACCGGGTTTAAGTTTTACCTAGAACCACACAAACGAAGAACCTTTTATAAACGTAGAAATGTATAGTTTCCCGTAGTGTTTAGACACATATGCCTGAATTCTGGTGGAACAGGTATTGGAGGCGTCCGGACTGAATCACTTCTGAGTCATCGTGTGCTGCTCGTCAGCCGCTCTGCTGAAAACTACCTGCTCTGGATTCGTCTTCACACTCATTTATCTCCTCCTTAAAGCGGTTCTTCTATAGCATCGCTTGAAGAACCTGGTTTTAGGAGTCTACGACCACAGCAGTACCTTTAGAAGATGCCTTAAAGAGCCTTGAAGGGGTTCTTCACACTCATGTATCACCTCCTTAAAGCGGTTCTTCTATAGCATCGCTTGAAGAACCTGGTTTTAGGAGTCTGCGACCACGGCAGTGCCTCTAGAAGACGCCTTACAGAGCCTTGAAGAGGTTCTTCACACTCATTTATCTCCTCCTTAAAGTGGTTCTCCGATAGCATTGCTTGAAGAACCTGATTTTAGGAGTCTACGACCACGGTAGTGCCTCTAGAAGACGCCTTAAAGAGCCTTGAAGAGGTTCTT
Source organism: Megaleporinus macrocephalus (assembly GCA_021613375.1). Taxonomy (NCBI): domain Eukaryota; kingdom Metazoa; phylum Chordata; class Actinopteri; order Characiformes; family Anostomidae; genus Megaleporinus; species Megaleporinus macrocephalus. The sequence continues at coordinate 4,077,489 of CM038726.1, forward strand.
CACACTCATATATCTCTATACTTAAACCTGGAGAACCTTTACATAATGCTGATGTTCTCCTAAAAGAACAGTTCAAGTGGTTCTCTTGGAAGTTCTTTTAGGGAACCGATGTCACACCAGTACCACCAGTAAGACCTCAAACGTCAAGCTCAGGCTAAGCTCAGGTTTTGGACAGAGTGGTCAACTTTGTCCAGACACCAGCTACGGAACATGACTTCACCCTCCGAGAACCCGTTTCAGACGTAAACACACCCGTTTACACATGCGCCGTGGAAGTGAGGGAATGATCGGAGGGGCAGCGTAGGGAGAGATTGAATTAGAAAACACAAACACACCCACGCGCAGAACACACACGGACACACCCTTAAAAACAACAGCGGTACGGTTCTCTCGACCACACGTGCCCTCGTTCTGTCACTCTCTCTAAACAAAACACATTTACAGTAAATCATAAACAATCACTTCCTCATCACCTGCCGGCAGGAATCTGGACACAACCGCCAGCGCGCTCGCAAACCTGCACGACTGAGAGTCTAGGACCGCTAATGTGCTCCCAAACCTGCACGACTGAGAGTCTGGAACCGCTAATGTGCTCGCAAACCTGCACGACTGAGAGTCTGGAACCGCTAATGTGCTCGCAAACCTGCACGACTGAGAGTCTGGAACCGCTAATGTGCTCGCAAACCTGCACGACTGAGAGTCTAGAACCGCTAATATGCTCGCAAACCTGCACGACTGAGAGTCTAGAACCGCTAATGTGCTCACAAACCTGCACGACTGAGAGTCTAGAACCGCTAATGTGTTCGCATACCTGCACGACTGTGAATCTAGAGCCGCTAATGAGCTCACAAACCTTCACTACTGTGAGTCTAGAGCCGCTAATGAGCTCACAAACCTTCACTACTGTGAGTCTAGAGCCGCTAATGTGCTCGCAAACCTGCACGACTGTGAGTCTAGAACCGCTAATGTGCTCACAAACCTTCACTACTGTGAGTCTAGAACCGCTAATGTGGTCACAAACCTTCACTACTGTGAGTCTAGAGCCGCTAATGTGCTTGCAAACCTGCACAACTGTGAGTCTAGAACTGTTAATGTGCTCAGAAACCTGTATAACTGTGAGTCTAGAACCACCAGTGTGCTCATAAACTTGCACAACTGTGAGTCTAGAACCACCAGTGTGAGTCTAGAACTGCTAATGTGCTCACAAATCTGCACAACTGTGAGTCTAGAACCACCAGTGTCATCATAAACTTGCACAACAATGAGTCAAGAACCATTAATGTGCTCACAAACCTGCTGGAGTGTGAGTGTAGAACCGCCAATGTGCTCACAAGCCTGCACTACTGAGTCTAGAACCACTAACATGCTCACAACCTTGCATGACTGAGAGTCTAGAACCACTAATGTGCTCATAAACTTGCACAACTGTGAGTCTAGAACCACTAATGTGCTCACAAACCTGCACCACTGTGAGCCTAGAACCACCAGTGTGATCATAAACTTGCACAACTGTAAGTCCACTGTTATTTATATAACCATGTCCAATCTATCCCACTGTTATTTACATAATTATGTCCAATCTATCCCACTGTTATTTACATAATTATGTCCAATCTATCCCACTGTTATTTACATAATTATGTCCAATCTATCCCACTGTTATTTACATCATGTCCAATCTATCCCACTGTTATTTACATCATGTCCAATCTATCCCACTGTTATTTACATAATTATGTCCAATCTATCCCACTGTTATTTACATAATTATGTCCAATCTATCCCACTGTTATTTACATCATGATGTCCAATCTATCCCACTGTTATTTACATCATGATGTCCAATCTATCCCACTGTTATTTACATCATGATGTCCAATCTATCCCACTGTTATTTACATCATGTTCAATCTATCCCACTGTTATTTACATAATGATGTCCAATCTATCCCACTGTTATTTACATCATGATGTCCAATCTATCCCACTGTTATTTACATAATAATGTCCAATCTATCCCACTGTTATTTACATCATGATGTCCAATCTATCCCACAGTTATTTACATCATGATGTCCAATCTATCGCACTGTTACTTACATAATAATGTCCAATCTATCCCACTGTTATTTACATCATGATGTCCAATCTATCCCACTGTTATTTACATAATGATGTCCAATCTATCCCACTGTTATTTACATCATGATGTCCAATCTATCCCACTGTTATTTACATCATGATGTCCAATCTATCCCACTGTTATTTACATCATGATGTCCAATCTATCCCACTGTTATTTACATCATGTCCAATTTATCCCACTGTTATTTACATAATTATGTCCAATCTATCCCACTGTTATTTACATCATGATGTCCAATCTATCCCATTGTTATTTACATCATGATGTCCAATCTATCCCACTGTTATTTACATCATGTCCAATCTATCCCACTGTTATTTACATCATGTCCAATCTATCCCACTGTTATTTACATCATGATGTCCAATCTATCCCACAGTTATTTACATAATGATGTCCAATCTATCCCACTGTTATTTACATAATGATGTCCAATCTATCCCACTGTTATTTACATCATGATGTCCAATCTATCCCACTGTTATTTACATCATGTTCAATCTATCCCACTATTATTTACATAATGATGTCCAATCTGTCCCACTGTTATTTACATCATGTTCAATCTATCCCACTGTTATTTACATCATGATGTCCAATCTATCCCACTGTTATTTACATCATGTTCAATCTATCCCACTGTTATTTACATAATGATGTCCAATCTATCCCACTGTTATTTACATCATGATGTCCAATCTATCCCACAGTTATTTACATAATGATGTCCAATTTATCCCACTGTTATTTACATCATGTTCAATCTATCCCACTGTTATTTACATAATGATGTCCAATCTATCCCACTGTTATTTACATCATGATGTCCAATCTATCCCACTGTTATTTACATCATGATGTCCAATCTATCCCACTGTTATTTACATAATGATGTCCAATTTATCCCACTGTTATTTACATCATGTTCAATCTATCCCACTGTTATTTACATAATGATGTCCAATCTATCCCACTGTTATTTACATCATGATGTCCAATCTATCCCACTGTTATTTACATAATGATGTCCAATCTATCCCACTGTTATTTACAGCATGATGTCCAATCTAGCTTACTAATAAACGCATCATAATGTAGTATCTAGTTCACTGTTATGTACATTGTGATGTCCGATCTAGCTCACCAGTAATTGCATCATGATGTCCAATCTAGCTTACTAATAAACGCATCATAATGTAGTATCTAGTTCATGGTTATGTACATCATGATGTCTGATCTAGATAACTAAACGTATCGTAATGTATGATCTAGCCTAGTAGTATTTACATCATGATGTCATCAAGGGTCATCGGCTCGTCTGGACAAAGATCAATAACAACCACTTATGTTTGGTAGCCGTAACCCATTGGTTATCAGATCAGCAGCTGGTGCCACTGACACTAGGGGGCGCTGGTCTGAGTGACTGAGCGAAGTTTAGTTTCACTTTCACAGCAGCTAAAACAGAACAGGACTCCAGCAGGGTGGTCCCGGTCAGTCAGACGGCCATGTTTAGCCCACTGAAGTTCTGAAAGACCACCGCTGTCCCCCGAGCTTGAGCCCACGTTTCCCCTCTCACTCGCGGTACTCGACCCCGGCGCCCGTCCGGCAGGAATGAATGAGAACAGCAGCTGAGGGTACTCACCGGATCCAGCCGGCGGTCCGTGGGAGTGGTCCTGGAGGAAATCCACGGGGGCGGCGGGTCGAGGGTCTGCGCGGAACAGGAGGGAGAAACGGGGTCAGTAGCTGAAGCAGCGCCGCCGCTCTCCACCTCACTTATGACTCTGTTTACCAGCCCGGTGACACACTTCTCACCAGCTCCAGCCCCGCCGGTTAATTAATAACTGATCACACCTCCACACACTTCCTCCAGCAGAGTGAAGACCTGCTCACCACACACACCGCACACACCGCACACACACACAGTACACCTCCACACACTTCCTCCAGCAGAGTGAAGACCTGCTCAGCACACACACCGCACACACCGCACACACACCACACCTCCACACACTTCCTCCAGCAGAGTGAAGACCTGCTCACCACACACACCGCACACACACACTACACCACACACACCACACACCACACCTCCACACACTTCCTCCAGCAGAGTGAAGACCTGCTCAGCACACACACCGCACACACCGCACACACCGCACACACACACAGTACACCTCCACACACTTCCTCCAGCAGAGTGAAGACCTGCTCACCACACACACCGCACACACACACTACACCACACACACCACACACCACACCTCCACACACTTCCTCCAGCAGAGTGAAGACCTGCTCAGCACACACACCGCACACACCGCACACACACCACACCTCCACACACTTCCTCCAGCAGAGTGAAGACCTGCTCAGCACACACACCGCACACACCGCACACACACCACACCTCCACATACTTCCTCCAGCAGAGTGAAGACCTGCTCACCACACACACCGCACACACCGCACACACCGCACACACACACAGTACACCTCCACACACTTCCTCCAGCAGAGTGAAGACCTGCTCACCACACACACCGCACACACCGCACACACACACAGTACACCTCCACACACTTCCTCCAGCAGAGTGAAGACCTGCTCACCACACACACCGCACACACCACACACACACACAGTACACCACACCTCCACACACTTCCTCCAGCAGAGTGAAGACCTGCTCACCACACACACCGCACACACCGCACACACACACTACACCACACACCACACACCACACCTCCACACACTTCCTCCAGCAGAGTGAAGACCTGCTCACCACACACACCGCACACACCACACACACACACAGTACACCACACCTCCACACACTTCCTCCAGCAGAGTGAAGACCTGCTCACCACACACACCGCACACACCGCACACACACACAGTACACACCTCCACACACTTCCTCCAGCAGAGTGAAGACCTGCTCACCACACACACCACACACACACCGCACACACACCACACCTCCACACACTTCCTCCAGCAGAGTGAAGACCTGCTCACCACACACACCGCACACACCGCACACACACCACACCTCCACACACTTCCTCCAGCAGAGTGAAGACCTGCTCACCACACACACCGCACACACCGCACACACACCACATCTCCACACACTTCCTCCAGCAGAGTGAAGACCTGCTCACCACACACACCGCACACACCGCACACACACACAGTACACCACACCTCCACACACTTCCTCCAGCAGAGTGAAGACCTGCTCACCACACACACCACACACACCGCACACACACACTACACCACACACACCACACACCACACCTCCACACACTTCCTCCAGCAGAGTGAAGACCTGCTCACCACACACACCGCACACACACACTACACCACACACACCACACACCACACCTCCACACACTTCCTCCAGCAGAGTGAAGACCTGCTCACCACACACACCGCACACACCGCACACACACACTACACCACACACACCACACACCACACCTCCACACACTTCCTCCAGCAAAGTGAAGACCTGCTCACCACACACACCGCACACACCGCACACACACACTACACCACACACACCACACCTCCACACACTTCCTCCAGCAGAGTGAAGACCTGCTCACCACACACACCGCACACACCGCACACACCGCACACACACCGCACACACACACAGTACACCACACACAGTACACCACACCTCCACACACTTCCTCCAGCAGAGTGAAGACCTGCTAACCACACACACCGCACACACCGCACACACACCGCACACACACACACAGTACACCACACACAGTACACCACACACAGTACACCACACCTCCACACACTTCCTCCAGCAGAGTGAAGACCTGCTCACCACACACACCGCACAAACACACAGTACACCACACACCACACACACCACACACCACACCTCCACACACTTCCTCCAGCAGAGTGAAGACCTGCTCACCACACACACCGCACACACCGCACACACACACAGTACACCACACCTCCACACACTTCCTCCAGCAGAGTGAAGACCTGCTCACCACACACACCGCACACACCGCACACACACACAGTACACCACACACCACACCTCCACACACTTCCTCCAGCAGAGTGAAGACCTGCTCACCACACACACCGCACACACACACAGTACACCACACACAGTACACCACACACAGTACACCACACCTCCACACACTTCCTCCAGCAGAGTGGAGACCTGCTCACCACACACACCGCACACACCGCACACACCACACACACACCGCACACACACACAGTACACCACACACAGTACACCACACACAGTACACCACACCTCCACACACTTCCTCCAGCAGAGTGAAGACCTGCTCACCACACACACCGCACACACACACTACATCACACACCACACACCACACCTCCACACACTTCCTCCAGCAGAGTGAAGACCTGCTCACCACACACACCGCACACACCGCACACACCGCACACACACCGCACACACACACAGTACACCACACACAGTACACCACACCTCCACACACTTCCTCCAGCAGAGTGAAGACCTGCTCACCACACACACCGCACAAACACACAGTACACCACACACCACACACACCACACACCACACCTCCACACACTTCCTCCAGCAGAGTGAAGACCTGCTCACCACACACACCGCACACACACACTACACCACACACAGTACACCACACACCACACACACCACACACCACACCTCCACACACTTCCTCCAGCAGAGTGGAGACCTGCTCACCACACACACCGCACACACCGTACACACAGTACACCACACACAGTACACCACAGCACACACACACACACAGCACACAGAGCACACAGTGTTAAGGCTGTTGTTGAGGTTGTGTACTGTATCAGACAGTGTCCTGCCTCGACTCGGCTGATTATTTCCTCTGTGGACGTGTTAAGTCTGTGGACGTGTTAAGTCTGTGGACGTGTTAAGTCTGTGGACGTGTTAAGTCTGTGGACGTGTTATGTCTGTGGACGTGTTAAGTCTGTGGACGTGTTAAGTCTGTGAACGTGTTAAGTCTGTGGACGTGTTAAGTCTGTGAACGTGTTAAGTCTGTGAACGTGTTAAGTCTGTGGACGTGTTAAGTCTGTGAACGTGTTAAGTCTGTGGACGTGTTAAGTCTGTGGACGTGTTAAGTCTGTGGACGTGTTAAGTCTGTGGACGTGTTAGGTCTGTGGACGTGTTAAGTCTGTGAACGTGTTAAGTCTGTGGACGTGTTAAGTCTGTGAACGTGTTAAGTCTGTGGACGTGTTAAGTCTGTGGACGTGTTAAGTCTGTGGACGTGTTAAGTCTGTGGACGTGTTAAGTCTGTGGACGTGTTAAGTCTGTGGACGTGTTATGTCTGTGGACGTGTTAGGTCTGTGAACGTGTTAAGTCTGTGGACGTGTTAAGTCTGTGGACGTGTTAAGTCTGTGAACGTGTTAAGTCTGTGGACGTGTTAAGTCTGTGGACGTGTTAAGTCTGTGAACGTGTTAAGTCTGTGGACGTGTTAAGTCTGTGAACGTGTTAGGTCTGTGAACGTGTTAAGTCTGTGAACGTGTTAAGTCTGTGGACGTGTTAAGTCTGTGGACGTGTTAAGTCTGTGAGTGTGTTAGGTCTGTGAACGTGTTAAGTCTGTGAACGTGTTAAGTCTGTGGACGTGTTAAGTCTGTGAACGTGTTAAGTCTGTGGACGTGTTAAGTCTGTGAACGTGTTAAGTCTGTGGACGTGTTAAGTCTGTGGACGTGTTAAGTCTGTGAACGTGTTAAGTCTGTGAACGTGTTAGGTCTGTGGACGTGTTAAGTCTGTGGACGTGTTAAGTCTGTGGACGTGTTAGGTCTGTGGACGTGTTAAGTCTGTGGACGTGTTAAGTCTGTGGACGTGTTAGGTCTGTGGACGTGTTAAGCCTTTGGACGTGTTAAGTCTGTGAACGTGTTAAGTCTGTGAACGTGTTAAGTCTGTGGACGTGTTAGGTCTGTGAACGTGTTAAGTCTGTGGACGTGTTAAGTCTGTGGACGTGTTAAGTCTGTGGACGTGTTAAGTCTGTGAACCTGTTAAGTCTGTGGACGTGTTAAGTCTGTGAACGTGTTAAGTCTGTGGACGTGTTAGGTCTGTGAACGTGTTAGGTCTGTGGACGTGTTAAGTCTGTGAACGTGTTAAGTCTGTGAACGTGTTAAGTCTGTGGACGTGTTAAGTCTGTGGACGTGTTAAGTCTGTGGACGTGTTAGGTCTGTGAACGTGTTAAGTCTGTGGACGTGTTAGGTCTGTGGACGTGTTAAGTCTGTGGACGTGTTAAGTCTGTGGACGTGTTAAGTCTGTGAACGTGTTAAGTCTGTGAACGTGTTAGGTCTGTGAACGTGTTAAGTCTGTGAACGTGTTAAGTCTGTGAACGTGTTAGGTCTGTGGACGTGTTAAGTCTGTGGACGTGTTAGGTCTGTGGACGTGTTAAGTCTGTGGACGTGTTAAGTCTGTGGACGTGTTAAGTCTGTGGACGTGTTAGGTCTGTGAACGTGTTAGGTCTGTGAACGTGTTAGGTCTGTGAACGTGTTAAGTCTGTGGACGTGTTAGGTCTGTGGACGTGTTAAGTCTGTGAACGTGTTAGGTCTGTGAACGTGTTAAGTCTGTGAACGTGTTAAGTCTGTGGACGTGTTAGGTCTGTGGACGTGTTAAGTCTGTGAACGTGTTAAGTCTGTGGACGTGTTAAGTCTGTGGACGTGTTAGGTCTGTGGACGTGTTAAGTCTGTGAACGTGTTAAGTCTGTGGACGTGTTAAGTCTGTGGACGGCGGTGAGCGCGGTGTGTTAATTAAACGAGTGGCTCTAACGGAGCATTACTCAGCCCTGCATTATTCATAAGAGCAGCTGATTATGTTTTAAAGA
>CM038726.1:4089024-4156524 GCA_021613375.1 Megaleporinus macrocephalus
AGACAGAGAGAGAGAAGACAGCGAGAATGAGAGAGAGAGTGAGAGAGAATAGAGAGTGAGAGAGAGAGAGGATAGAGAGTGAGAGAGAGAGAATAGAGAGTGAGAGAGAGAGAGGATAGAGAGTGAGAGAGAGAGAGAATAGAGAGTGAGAGAGAGAGAGGATAGAGAGTGAGAGAGAGAGAATAGAGAGTGAGAGAGAGAGAGAATAGAGAGTGAGAGAGAGAGAGAGGATAGAGAGTGAGAGAGAGAGAATAGAGAGTGAGAGAGAGAGGATAGAGAGTGAGAGAGAGAGGATAGAGAGTGAGAGAGAGAGAATAGAGAGTGAGAGAGAGAGAGAGAGAGAGAGAGAATAGAGAGTGAGAGAGGATAGAGGGTGAGAGAGAGAGAGAGAGAATAGAGAGAGAGAGTGACAGAGAATAGAGAGTGAGAGAGAGAGTGAGAGAGAGAGAGAATAGAGAGTGAGAGAGAGAGAGGATAGAGAGAGAGGAGAGAGAGAGAGAATGAGAGAGAGAATAGACAGAGAGAGAGAGAGAATAGAGAGTGAGAGAGAGAGTGAGAGAGAGAGAGAATAGAGAGTGAGAGAGAGAGGATAGAGAGTGAGAGAGAGAGTGAGAGAGAGAGAGAATAGAGAGTGAGAGAGAGAGAGAGTAGAGAGAGAGAGAGAGAGTAGAGAGAGAGTGAGAGAGAGAGAGTAGAGAGAGAGAGAGAGAGTAGAGAGTGAGAGAGAGAGAGTAGAGAGTGAGAGAGAGAGTAGAGAGTGAGAGAGAGAGAGGATAGAGAGTGTGAGAGAGAGAGAATAGAGAGTGAGAGAGAGAGAGAGGATAGAGAGTGAGAGAGAGAGAATAGAGAGTGAGAGAGAGAGAATAGAGAGTGAGAGAGAGAGAATAGAGAGTGAGAGAGAGAGAGGATAGAGAGAGAGAGAATAGAGAGTGAGAGAGTTCAGGCTTGTTAGAGAGCTGGTTGTGAGTATGATTAATTATTAACGTGTAGATAATGTAAACTCAGATACGGGTTTATCAGCGTGTTCTGTTTTATTACCTAATTATATTAAACAACATGAACAGAGAGTGTTTCTGTAACAGAGAGTGTTTCTATAACAGAGAGTGTTTCTGTAACAGAGTGTTTCTGTAACAGAGAGTGTTTCTATAACAGAGAGAGTTTCTGTAACAGAGAGTGTTTCTATAACAGAGAGTGTTTCTGTAACAGAGAGTGTTTCTGTAACAGAGAGTGTTTCTATAACAGAGAGTGTTTCTGTAACAGAGAGTGTTTCTGTAACAGAGAGTGTTTCTGTAACAGAGAGTGTTTCTGTAACAGAGAGTGTTTCTATAACAGAGAGTGTTTCTGTAACAGAGAGTGTTTCTGTAACAGAGAGTGTTTCTATAACAGAGAGTGTTTCTGTAACAGAGAGTGTTTCTATAACAGAGAGTGTTTCTGTAACAGAGTGTTTCTGTAACAGAGAGTGTTTCTATAACAGAGAGAGTTTCTGTAACAGAGAGTGTTTCTATAACAGAGAGTGTTTCTGTAACAGAGAGTGTTTCTGTAACAGAGAGTGTTTCTATAACAGAGAGTGTTTCTGTAACAGAGAGTGTTTCTATAACAGAGAGTGTTTCTGTAACAGAGAGTGTTTCTGTAACAGAGAGTGTTTCTGTAACAGAGAGTGTTTCTATAACAGAGAGTGTTTCTGTAACAGAGAGTGTTTCTGTAACAGAGAGTGTTTCTGTAACAGAGAGTGTTTCTATAACAGAGAATGTTTCTGTAACAGAGAGTGTTTCTATAACAGAGAGTGTTTCTGTAACAGAGAGTGTTTCTGTAACAGAGAGTGTTTCTATAACAGAGAGTGTTTCTGTAACAGAGAGTGTTTCTAACAGAGAGTGTTTCTGTAACAGAGAGTGTTTCTGTAACAGAGAGTGTTTCTATAACAGAGAGTGTTTCTGTAACAGAGAGTGTTTCTGTAACAGAGTGTTTCTGTAACAGAGAGTGTTTCTGTAACAGAGAGTGTTTCTGTAACAGAGAGTGTTTCTATAACAGAGAGTGCTTCTGTAACAGAGAGTGTTTCTATATACACTCCACATATACTTACACACTATATACACTCCACATATATACTTACACACTGACACTCCACATATATACTTACACACTATATACACTCCACATATACATACACACTATATACACTCCACATATATACTTACACACTATATATACACTCCACATATATACTTACACACTATATATACACTCCACATATATACTTACACACTGACACTCCACATATATACATACACACTATATACACTCCACATATATACTTACACACTATATACACTCCACATATATACTTACACACTGACACTCCACATATATACTTACACACTATATACACTCCACATATATACTTACACACTATATACACTCCACATATATACTTACACACTATATACACACATGCATATACTTACACACTATATACACTCCACATATATACTTACACACTATATACACTCCACATATACTTACACACTATATACACTCCACATATATACTTACACACTGACACTCCACATATATACTTACACACTATATACACACATACATATACTTACACACTATATACACTCCACATATATACTTACACACTATATATACACTCCACATATATACTTACACACTGACACTCCACATATATACTTACACACTATATACACTCCACATATATACTTACACACTATATACACACATACATATACTTACACACTATATACACTCCACATATATACTTACACACTATATACACTCCACATATATACTTACACACTATATACACACATACATATACACACACTATATACACTCCACATATATACTTACACACTATATACACACATACATATACACACACTATATACACTCCACATATATACTTACACACTATATACACTCCACATATATACTTACACACTATATACACACATACATATACACACACTATATACACTCCACATATACTTACACACTATATACACTCCACATATACTTACACACTATATACACTCCACATATATACTTACACACTATATACACTCCACATATACTTACACACTATATACACTCCACATATACTTACACACTATATACACTCCACATATATACTTACACACTATATACACTCCACATATACATACACACTATATACACACATACATATACACACACTATATATATATACACACACACACATATACATATGGACGCCGCCCACAGGACACTGCTGTCCGGATAGTTTTGGTTGGTGGACGATTCTCAGTCCAGCAGTGACACTGAGGTGTTTAAACACTCCAGCAGCAGCAGCACTGCTGTGTCTGATCCACTGTGTGTTTGTGTGTAAGTGTGAGTGTTAGTGTATGTGTGTGTGTAAGTGTGTGTGTGTGTAAGTGTGTGTGTGTTAGTGTATGTGTGTGTGTTTGTGTAAGTGTGTGTGTGTGTGTTAGTGTTAGTGTGTGTGTTTGTGTAAGTGTGTGTGTGTGTGTGTGTTAGTGTGTGTGTTTGTGTTAGTGTGTGTGTGTTAGTGTGTGTGTTTGTGTTAGTGTGTGTGTGTGTATGTGTGTGTGTTTGTGTAAGTGTGTGTGTGTGTGTTAGTGTGTGTGTTTGTGTTAGTGTGTGTGTGTTAGTGTGTGTGTTTGTGTAAGTGTGTGTGTGTGTGTGTTAGTGTGTGTGTTTGTGTTAGTGTGTGTGTGTGTATGTGTGTGTGTTTGTGTTAGTGTGTGTGTGTTAGTGTGTGTGTTAGTGTGTGTGTTTGTGTTAGTGTGTGTGTGTTAGTGTGTGTGTTTGTGTAAGTGTGTGTGTGTGTGTGTTAGTGTGTGTGTTTGTGTTAGTGTGTGTGTGTTAGTGTGTGTGTTTGTGTGTAAGTGTTTGTGTGATTCATTTCTACATTATTCAGTTGCTCCTACGCTGCATTAACTGTGTATGTAGGTCACTCTCACAACACAGCATGACACACTACACACATTCACCCCGCTCACATTATCTTACACACCATAATACCTTACAGTACTACACACAGACACTCCACATATACTTACACACTATATACACTCCACATATACTTACACACTATATACACTCCACATATATACTTACACACTATATACACTCCACATATATACTTACACACTATATACACTCCACATATACTTACACACTATATACACTCCACATATACTTACACACTATATACACTCCACATATATACTTACACACCATATACACTCCACATATACTTACACACTATATACACTCCACATATACTTACACACTATATACACTCCACATATACTTACACACTATATACACACATACATATACTTACACACTATATACACTCCACATATATACTTACACACTATATACACTCCACATATATACTTACACACTGACACTCCACATATACTTACACACTATATACACTCCACATATACTTACACACTATATACACTCCACATATATACTTACACACTATATACACTCCACATATATACTTACACACTATATACACTCCACATATACTTACTCACTATATACACTCCACATATACTTACACACTATATACACTCCACATATATACTTACACACTATATATACACTCCACATATACTTACACACTATATACACTCCACATATATACTTACACACTATATACACTCCACATATATACTTACACACTATATACACTCCACATATATACTTACACACTATATACACTCCACATATATACTTACACACTATATATACACTCCACATATACTTACACACTATATACACTCCACATATATACTTACACACTATATACACTCCACATATATACTTACACACTATATACACTCCACATAAATACTTACACACATACATATACACACACTATATATATATACACACACACACACACACACACATATATACATATGGACGCCGCCCACAGGACACTGCTGTCTGGATAGTTTTGGTTGGTGGACGATTCTCAGTCCAGCAGTGACACTGAGGTGTTTAAACACTCCAGCAGCAGCAACACTGCTGTGTCTGATCCACTCTCACCAGCACAACACACACTACGTCAGTGTCACTGCAGGGCTGAGAATGACCCCCCTCCCTAATAGTACCTGCTCTGTGGTGGTCCTGTGGGGGGTCCTGTAGGGGTAGAACTAAAAAGTGCTCCTACAGGGTGAACACAGGCGTGTGAAGTCGCTGATGTTACAACACTAATTTGCACACACACACACACACACACACTCGCTCTCCCTCTACTCCTCTCTCTTTCGGCGCTTGTTACTATGGTAACTGTGAGGCAGTGATGTCTCACTCAGTGGGCTGGATGACTCAGCAGTGTGGAGCTCTGACACAGCACAATAATCACACAGACATACGGTCCAGACACACACACGGGGTCCAGCGTGACCTCCCTTACACACTCACAACAACAGCCCACCGTCCAGCTTCTCCCTGTGAGGTGTCTGTACCTCCTCCTCTCAGTGAGGGGCTTCCTGAACAGCTACACATCCTTTCAGACCCCCATAGTGTTGAGGTGTCTCCTCACAGTGGAAGAGTGGAGAGAAACACCTGTGGATGTTCTCAGATCTGAAGGTGGAGCTTGATGTTCTCCTCTCTGTTTATCTAGTGGGGGCTCCTCCACCAGCTCCTCCAGGTGGTTGCTAGGAGTCCCTGTTGCGGAACCTCCTGTTTACTTCTCTTTGATGTTCTCCTACATGGTGCAGGTGGAGTACCTTCTATCTGATCTGCTCGTAAACGTCTGAACCATGACCAACTGGTACGTGGAAGTGAGATGGTAGAAAGGTGCTCTCAGACTTTTACACGGTGTGAACCACATACCCGAGACTAAAACACTCGCGATAGCATCACCGCGCTGTTATGTCATAACACGACGAGCTCAGAACACCTCGCTTCATCAGTAAGGCTCATTATGACCTCACAGGTCACCTGACTTCATTAGAGTTCCTACACTACTTTACCCATAATGCACTGCTGTGATATCTCCGTAAGGCCTGTTATGACCTCACAGGCCATCGGACCTCACAAGTGGTCCTAAACCAATTTACCCATAATGCACTGCTGTGATATCTCCGTAAGGCCTGTTATGACCTCACAGGTCACCTGACCTCACAAGTGTTCCTAAACTACATTACCCACAATGCACTGCTACAAAGTCGCTGCAAAGCCTATGACCTCACAGGTCACCTGACTTTACTAGTGTTCCTAAGCCACTTTACAGATAAGGCACTGTGGTAAAGCTTCTTGAAGGCCTATTATGACCTCAGAGTTCACAAGTGGATATGAAGGTGTAGGATATGGAGGTGTAGGATATGGAGGTGTGGGTTATGGAGGTGTTAGTACTGGTGAAGCGAGGTGCTGAAGGAGTGGAGGTGTTAATAATTCAGGTGTGTGGAGGTGTGGGTTATGGAGGTGTGGGTTATGGAGGTGTGGGTTATGGAGGTGGTAGTACTGGTGAAGCGAGGTGCTGAAGGAGTGGAGGTGTTAATAATTCAGGTGTGTGGAGGTGTGGGTTATGGAGGTGTGGGTTATGGGGGTGTGGGTTATGGAGGTGGTAGTACTGGTGAAGCGAGGTGCTGAAGGAGTGGAGGTGTTAATAATTCAGGTGTGTGGAGGTGTAGGTTATGGAGGTGTGGGTTATGGAGGTGTTAATAATTCAGGTGTGTGGAGGTGTGGGTTATGGAGGTGTGGGTTATGGAGGTGTGGGTTATGGAGGTGTTAGTACTGGTGAAGCGAGGTGCTGAAGGAGTGGAGGTGTTAATAATTCAGGTGTGTGGAGGTGTGTGTTATGGAGGTGTGGGTTATGGAGGTGTGAGTACTGGTGAAGCGAGGTGCTGAAGGAGTGGAGGTGTTAATAATTCAGGTGTGTGGAGGTGTGGGTTATGGAGGTGTGTGTTATGGAGGTGTGGGTTATGGAGGTGTGAGTACTGGTGAAGCGAGGTGCTGAAGGAGTGGAGGTGTTAATAATTCAGGTGTGTGGAGGTGTGGGTTATGGAGGTGTGGGTTATGGAGGTGTGAGTACTGGTGAAGCGAGGTGCTGAAGGAGTGGAGGTGTTAATAATTCAGGTGTGTGGAGGTGTGTGCTGAGGAGAGTGATTAATAGTGTTTTATAATGTTTAGAGTGAAGCAGGCACTGTACTCAGTCACTCTGCTCACGCCGCGCAGCAGCCATCAATCAGTCTGATGAACCGCTCAGTGCTGAGCTCGGCGCTGAGTTTCCACGTATTTAATAAATAAGAGTGTAATTAATTAATTAGTTAATTAATTAATTAATTAATTAGTTAAGATCAACAAAGTGGGTCAGAGTGGTCCGACCTGAAACGCTCCAGTCTGGAGAAACCTGCCCAGTTCAAACTGTTACAGTGGGGGTGAATGGAACCAGACGTCCACCACTTGAAGCTCCCGCACGGAAAGTTAGGGAGTTTCACTGCCCTCTAGTGTGTGTTCACTAGTGTGTGTATATGTGGGTGTTTCACTGCCTCCTAGTGTGTGTTCACTAGTGTGTGTATATGTGGGTGTTTCACTGCCTCCTAGTATGTGTTCACTAGTGTGTGTATATGTGTGTGTTTCACTACCTCCTCGTGTATGTTTACTAGTGTGTGTATATATGTGTGTTTCACTGCCCACTAGTGTGTGTTCACTAGTGTGTGTATATGTGGGTGTTTCACTGCCCACTAGTGTGTGTTTACTAGTGTGTGTATATGTGGGTGTTTCACTGCCCCGTAGTGTGTGTGTGTATGTTGGTGTTTCACTGTCCTCTAGTGTGTGTGTGTATGTTGGTGTTTCACTGTCCTCTAGTGTGTGTGTGTATGTTGGTGTTTCACTGTCCTCTAGTGTGTGTGTGTATGTTGGTGTTTCACTGTCCTCTAGCATGTACACAAGTGTAAGTGCTTATGTTAGTGTTTCACTGTCCCTTAGTGTGTGTGTGCTCACTAGTGTGTGTGTGTTTGTATATGTGGGTGTTTCACTGGCCTCTAGTGTGTGTTCACCAATGTGTGTATGTGAGTGTTTCACTACCCCTAGTGTGTGTTCACTAGTGTGTGTATATATGTGGTTGTTTCACTGCCCCCTAGTGTGTGTGTTCACCAGTGTGTGTATATATGTCGGTGTTTCACTGCCCCCTAGTGTGTGTGTGTGTGTTCACTAGTGTGTGTGTTTCACTGCCCCCTATAGTGTGTGTTTACTAGTGTGTGTTCACTAGTGTGTTTCACTGCCCCTATAGTGTGTGTTTACTAGTGTGTGTTCACTAGTGTGTGTGTGTATGCGTATTTTACTGCTTCCTAGTGTGTGTGTGCGTGTGTTCACTAGTGTGTGTGTCTGTGTTTCACTGCCTCCTAAAGTGTGTTCACTAGAGTGTGTGTCTGTGTTTCACTGCCTCCAAGTGTGTGTTCACTAGTGTGTGTTTCACTGCCTCCTAGTGTGTGTGTTCACTAATGTATGTGTTAACTGCCTCCTAGTGTGTGTGTGTGTTTCACTGCCTCCTAGTGTGTGTGTTCACTAGTGTGTGTGTGTTAACTGCCTCCTAGTGTGTGTGTTCACTAGTGTTCCACTGCCTCCTAGTGTGTGTGTTCACTAGTGTGTGTGTGTGTGCATGTTTTACTGCTTCCTAGTGTGTGTGTGTGTGTGTGTTTGTTCACTAGTGTGTGTGTCTATGTTTCACTGCCTCCTAGTGTGTGTTCACTAGTGTGTGTGTTTCACTGCCTCCTAGTGTGTGTGTTCACTAGTGTGTGTGTTAACTGCCTCCTAGTGTGTGTGTTCACTAGTGTTCCACTGCCTCCTAGTGTGTGTGTTCACTAGTGTGTGTGTGTGTGTGTGCATGTTTTCCTGCTTCCTAGTGTGTGTGTGTGTGTGTGTTTGTTCACTAGTGTGTGTGTCTATGTTTCACTGCCTCCTAGTGTGTGTTCACTAGTGTGTGTGTTTCACTGCCTCCTAGTGTGTGTGTTCACTAGTGTGTCTGTGTTTCACTGCCTCCTAGTGTGTGTGTTTACTAGTGTGTGTTCACCAGTGTGTATGTGTGATTCACTACCTCCTAGTGTGTGTGTGTGTGTTCACTAGTGTGTGTGTGTGTGTGTGTAGGTGGGTGTACACACTTGGGTGTAGCATGTATGACCCAGTTTCTGAGGCTGACCTGAGGGAGTTTACACGAGCTGGCAGTGAAGCGGCCCACCGGGGGCTCTCCTGACCTTACCGGCCCCGGGTCACCTCACAGCCGGGCTCCACACCGGGGGACCCTCCCAGACCTCCGCCGCCAGCTCACCCCACAGCAGAGGTACTGAGGCGGCTGCCTCCGCTTCCAAACGCAGACCCAGAGCCACAGTGTTTCCAGACTACGTGTGCGGAGTAGAGGCCCCCGTCCCGCTTGTGATGAAGTAACGACTAGACGGTCTAGAAGGAGTGACGTAGGAGTGACGTAGGAGTCCGAGCAGGAGGAGGAGGAGAGAGAGCTCGGCCCCCTAAACCCGACTCAGCGTTCGGAAAACAAAGGCAGAATCATATTTCCCTCAGCATCTCCCACTGACTCACCCTGTTGAATAACCAGTGACATCAGCGAAAGAGAGCCGGAGAGCCGGAGAGCCGAGAGCCAGAGAGCCGGAGAGCCGAGAGCCAGAGAGCCGGAGAGCCGAGAGCCGGAGAGCCGGAGAGCCGGAGAGCAGGAGAGCCGAGAGCCGGAGAGCCGGAGAGCCGAGAGCCAGAGAGCCGAGAGCCGGAGAGCCGGAGAGCCGGAGAGCCGAGAGCCAGAGAGCCGAGAGCCGGAGAGGCGAGAGGCGAGAGCCGAGACCCGAGAGCCGAGAGCCGAGAGCCAGAGAGGCGAGAGCCGAGAGCCAGAGAGCCGAGAGCCGGAGAGCCGAGAGCCAGAGAGGCGAGAGCCGAGAGCCAGAGAGGCGAGAGCCGGAGAGCCGGAGAGCCAGAGAGCCAGAGAGCCGGAGAGCCGAGAGCCGGAGAGGCAGAGAGCCAGAGAGCCGAGAGCCAGAGAGCCAGAGAGCCAGAGAGCCAGAGAGCCAGAGAGCCGAGAGCCAGAGAGCCGGAGAGCCGGAGAGCCAGAGAGCCAGAGAGCCGAGAGCCGGAGAGCCGTAGAGCCGGAGCGAAGAACCAGCGAAGATGATTCAGAGTTTAAAGATCCTTCCATGTGTTTCTTCTCTGTGAGTGGAAACGCCCCACCCTAGCCTCGACCCCACCCTAGCCTCGACCCCACCCTAGCCTCGACCCCACCCTAGCCTCGACCCCACCCTAGCCTCGACCCCACCCTAGCCTCGACCTCGGCAACCAGCAGGATCAGCTTTGGCCTCTTTTGCTCAACGCCCGCCTTGGAGAGTCTCTAACTGAGTCACTGAGTCCATCGTTGAAACAAGCTTGTGCAGGCATGACCTGAACAATACTAACTACTGTCATGCTCATACTGTCCCTACCAGAGGGGTCGCAGGTTGGGGTCACGGGGGGGTCCTGGAGCCCATCCCGGGCAAAGGAGGGGTACACCGTGGTGGCCAGTCCATCGCACTGGCCATGATAGCAAGCCGATTGGGGGTGGCTTTAGCAGCCGGATTGCTGGCTGATGGGGGGTCAGAGGTGGGTGAAACCAAGACCTTGACACCAAGGTCTAATGGGTCAAAGCCCACGTAGGCACATGTCTGTGAACGGCTTCGGAGGTGGTACGTAGTAGCATTGGGACCTCCGCTCCTGCCGAAGCGACCCCGCCGGACAAAGCTTGCTGCCTTATTTGGGGTCTATTTTGGTGCCCAGCGGGGTTGTTTCTGCCCCCGCGCTCTGAAAAGCCTACCGTTGGCGTCTGGCGGTTCACTTTCGTTCATGGTTGGCAAGGTTACGTACTGAGCTATTTCTGTCTACTGATCTATTGAAATCTCAGACAGACCCGGTTACCTTAATCTAGAACCGACCGTCTTAAACCCGGCGGCGGCAGAAATAGCGCGAGCGCGGTGGCCAAAATAGCTTTAACCCAGAAAGCCGCGCCGCATCAGCACGGCTACCTCCACTCACACCTGACCCACACCTGCAAATAGCACCGAGTAGAAGACCAGCTCACCTTAAACCAGCATGTTCACACATTCTAATCCACCATCTGCTCACTCTGGTATCAGGAGTCCAGACCTGGACTGGCTGGGGCAGGTGAGACAAACTGTGGTTGGGTCTTGGTTCTGCACTAAGGCAACTCTCCAGGAGGAGGGCTGGAGACCACTGATCTAACCAAACCACATTTGGAAGTGGTTTAAAGACGATGTGCCAGGCGCCCATCCTTTGGTACCAATGAGAGCTCCAAGAGACAGCAAGGTCCACCACTTCTCATGAACCTCAGCATCTAAAGTTTGGAGCACCACCTTCTTGCCACCCCTCGCAACTCCCATTGGTGCCCAAGGGATGGAAGCCTGGTGCACAGAGACCTGGGTAAAGGTGGACTGTCTGGGGCAGGTGAGACAAATTGAGGTTGGGTCTTGGTTCTGCACTAAGGCAACTCTCCAAGAGGAGGGCTGGAGACCACCGATCTAACCAAACCACATTTGGAAGTGGTTTAAAGACGATGTGCCAGGCGCCCATCCTTTGGTACCAATGAGAGCTCCAAGAGACAGCAAGGTCCACCACTTCTCATGAACCTCAGCATCTAAAGTTTGGGGCACCACCTTCTTGCCACCCCTCGCAACTCCCATTGGTGCCCAAGGGATGGAAGCCTGGTGCACAGAGACCTGGGTAAAGGTGGACTGTCTGGGGCAGGTGAGACAAATTGAGGTTGGGTCTTGGTTTGGCACTAAGGCAACTCTCCAAGAGGAGGGCTGGAGACCACCGATCTAACCAAACCACATTTGGAAGTGGTTTAAAGACGATGTGCCAGGCGCCCATCCTTTGGTACCAATGAGAGCTCCAAGAGACAGCAAGGTCCACCACTTCTCATGAACCTCAGCATCTAAAGTTTGGGGCACCACCTTCTTGCCACCCCTCGCAACTCCCATTGGTGCCCAAGGGATGGAAGCGTGGTGCACAGAGACCTGGGTAAAGGTGGACTGTCTGGGGCAGGTGAGACAAATTGAGGTTGGGTCTCGGTTCTGCACTAAGGCAACTCTCCAAGAGGAGGGCTGGAGACCACCGACCTAACCAAACCACATTTGGAAGTGGTTTAAAGACGATGTTTCAGGCGCCCATCCTTTGGTACCAATGAGAGCTCCAAGAGACAGCAAGGTCCACCACTTCTCATGAACCTCAGCATCTAAAGTTTGGAGCACCACCTTCTTGCCACCCCTCGCAACTCCCATTGGTGCCCAAGGGATGGAAGCCTGGTGCACAGAGATCTGGGTAAAGGTGGACTAGCTGGGGCAGGTGAGACAAATTGAGGTTGGGTCTTGGTTCTGCACTAAGGCAACTCTCCAAGAAGAGGGCTGGAGAGCACCGACCTAGGCATTCAGACGGTTCCTCACGGTTCTATGCTGTGAGTAGAAGCGTCTCAGGAGCAGCTGCACATGAGCTCACCATGTACAACCCCAAGCGGGTGCTAGAGGGGGCTGTGGAGCAGTGGCGGCGCGACATTCCTGGGAATGATGGAGCTCCATCTGATACCTTCGGAATGAGCCAGGACTAATCAGCACCTGACCTCTCTAACGCTCAATCAAATCCTCACAGCAAATGTCTCCGAAGGACAGAGGCTGTTAAGGCAGCGAAGCCCCTATTTGCCCACTTTTCCGAGTTTGACTCTGGGGGTCTTACCGTTGGTGCAAGCCTTATTAAGCACAGCTCTGACGCAACAGCACATTTTTTCCTTTTGGCCTTCTCCCCCCCTCTCTCTCTCTCTCTCTCTCTCTCTCTCTCTCTCTCCCTGTTACCAAATCTCTCCGTCCCAGTGATCTGACACACATAACCTCTCCCTCTCTCTCTCTCTCTCTCTCTCTCTCACTCTTTCTCTCTCTCTCTCTCACTCCTGTTAAAGCCAAGCGGAAGAGAGAGACATAAAAGGAGACTGATTACCGCCCCTTAGTCATACGCCCCCAGGACAAGAGAGGGGGAGGGAGATGGAGGGACAGAGGGAGGGAATGGGCAGAGAGAGAGAGAGAGAGAGAGAGAGATGACGTGGGTTCTGGTGGTTATATAACAGCAGTTGAACATTGCATATGTCATAGCTGGAGGGTTAGCGAGGGTGACACGAATACCACACATTCCCTCTGCGGTCATGTGCCTCATGCGTCCGCCGCCTTCCACTTAACCTGGAGTGACCCACACAGACGCCCCCCCCCCCCCCGGCAGCGCATGCACTCGAGAGCGGAGAACCTGGACTTCATGAAACGAATCGGGAATGTCCATGGCTGAAGATCTGGTAAACACTTGGTGATGGTAAAACGGGAAGAGCGTGAAGAGATGCTTCCTTCATGCATAGTGTCCACTGTACAAGACTCTGGGGCCTCTGGGCTTTAGCTCCTAGCATGTGGGTTCCGACATGGATCAAAGCTGGGCGGCCAATTGGGTTCTGTTCAGGCAACTTAGTTGGGGCCCACAAAAGATTTGTCCATTGGCTTCATTTGAGCCCCAAGTGTGTTTTTGCCCATGATATCGGGGCTGCAATTGGGGTCTCTGTGAATAATCATCCACTGGCCCCACAGTCAACACAGAAATAACTGTAACCCTGCTGGGATCACAAATGTGGCCTACCTTGGCCCCATCACAGTGATCCATATGATGCCCACAACTGTAACCCAAATGGGGTCCACAAACTGACCCAAGTGATTGTAGCCTAAAGTTATAACCCAACTAGGACCAAAGTTATAACACAACTGGAGACAAAGTTATAACACAACTGGAGACAAAGATATAACACAACTGGAGACAAAGATATAACACAACTGGGGCTCAGAGTTATAACACAACTGGAGACAAAGATATAACACAACTGGGGCTCAGAGTTATAACACAACTGGAGACAAAGATATAACACAACTGGGGCTCAGAGTTATAACACAACTGGGGCCCAAAGTTATAACCCAACTGGAGACAAAGATATAACACAACTGGGGCTCAGAGTTATAACACAACTGGGGCTCAGAGTTATAACACAACTGGGGCCCAAAGTTATAACCCAACTGGGGCCAAAGTCATAAGCCAACTGGGAACAAAGTTATAACCCAACTGGGGCCCAAAGTTATAAACCAACTGGGGCCAAAGTCATAAGCCAACTGGGGCCCAAAGTTATAACCCAACTGGGGCCCAAAGTTATAACCCAACTGGGAACAAAGTTATAACTCAACTGGGAACAAAGTTATAACACAACTAGGACCACAGTTATAACACAACTGGGGCCCAAAGTTATAAACCAACTGGGGCCAAAGTCATAAGCCAACTGGGGCCCAAAGTTATAACCCAACTGGGAACAAAGTTATAACTCAACTGGGAACAAAGTTATAACACAACTAGGACCACAGTTATAACACAACTGGGGCCCAAAGTTATAAACCAACTGGGGCCAAAGTCATAAGCCAACTGGAGACAAAGATATAACACAACTGGGGCTCAGAGTTATAACACAACTGGGGCCCAAAGTTATAACCCAACTGGGGCCAAAGTCATAAGCCAACTGGGAACAAAGTTATAACCCAACTGGGGCCCAAAGTTATAAACCAACTGGGGCCAAAGTCATAAGCCAACTGGGGCCCAAAGTTATAACCCAACTGGGAACAAAGTTATAACTCAACTGGGAACAAAGTTATAACACAACTAGGACCACAGTTATAACACAACTGGGGCCCAAAGTTATAAACCAACTGGGGCCAAAGTCATAAGCCAACTGGGGACAAAGATATAACCCAACTGGGGCCCAAAGTTATAAACCAACTGGGGCCAAAGTCATAAGCCAACTGGGGACAAAGATATAACCCAACTGGGGCCCAAAGTTATAAACCAACTGGGGCCCAAAGTTATAAACCAACTGGGGCCCAAAGTTATAACTCAACTGGGAACAAAGTTTTAACACAACTAGGACCACAGTTATAACACAACTGGGGCTCAGTGTTATAACCCAACTGGGGCCCAAAGTTATAACCCAACTGGGGCCAAAGTCATAACCGAACTAGGACCAAAGTCATAACCCAACTAGGACCAAAGTTATAACCCAACTGGGGCTCAGAGTTATAACCCAACTGGGGCTCAGAGTTATAACCCAACTGGGGCCCAAAGTTATAACCCAACTGGGGCCCAAAGTTATAACCCAACCGGGGCCGAAGTCATAAGCCAATTGGGGCCCAAAGTTATAACCCAACTGGGGCTCAGAGTTATAACCCAACTGGGGCTCAGAGTTGGAGCCCTCTAGCTTTAGCTTAGTCTGAAAGAATAGGTTTTCTTTCTGGTTCCTGTCATCCTGTCATTTAGGTATTATAATGTAAATTTGACTTCCACATCTGCTGGTTAGCATGTGGCTAAGCTAGCAGAGTAACCGAAAGCTCTCACCTGTGTCAGTTCTGGGCACTAGTGTTTGTGCTGCTCTGCTACGCCTCACTGAGTACTGATGGTCTTCATAAACAGCGGAGGCATTGAATCAAGCGCTGGTAAGGCAGATGTTCCACACAGTGAACTTCCGAGCTGAGGAACAGGCAGCTTTGTGCTCCGCTATGAAAGCACACGGTGGCTAATAAACGGTTTTGCTTTGATATCGTAAGTCCTTTATGATCTTATCAGCTTATCATTTAAGGTTAGGACTTTATCCTGTTTGTCCAGCGTCCACTGCGGCGCTGAGGCTTTTCCACAGGCCGTGATAGCGACACCCAGTCAGCGAGCGGAGGTTTGAGGACGCGGCTATTGTGTAATCGAATGTAACCTGTTGTTGACTTTTCCAAAAAAGAAGAGGCAGGAATGAGGCGGGTAAGGTGCGTCCTCTGGAGGAGCGATCTGGTCTACCCGGCGATAACACACGAGTCATATGGTTTATGTGGTGTTTGACCCCGTATGACGTTCTGTTATCAGTAGATACCGACGCTCTCTTCGTTACGGCCTGATAAAAAAAATGTCACCCCCGTTTAGAAAGACGGCCAGTATCTTTTAGGATATATTTTAAAGAAACAATATGTAAAATGTTCCAACATTCCAAACCGGACATTCCAAATTTAATAAAAATTAGGTCATAGTGAGTCACTGTAGTACCACTTTGTACCTGAAGAGGTGATAGTGAGTCACTGTAGTACCACTTTGTACATGTAGAGGCGATAGTGAGTCACTGTAGTACCACTTTGTACATGTAGAGGCGATAGTGAGTCACTGTAGTACCACTTTATAACTAAAGAGGCGATAGTGAGTCACTGTAGTACCACTTTGTACCTGTAGAGGTGATAGTGAGTCAGTGTAGTACCACTTTGTACCTGTAGACGTGATAGTGAGTCACTGTAGTACCACTTTATAACTAAAGAGGCGATAGTGAGTCACTGTAGTACCACTTTGTACCTGAAGAGGTGATAGTGAGTCACTGTAGTACCACTTTGTACCTGTAGACGTGATAGTGAGTCACTGTAATACCACTTTATAACTAAAGAGGCGATAGTGAGTCACTGTAGTACCACTTTGTACCTGAAGAGGTGATAGTGAGTCACTGTAGTACCACTTTATAACTAAAGAGGCGATAGTGAGTCACTGTAGTACCACTTTGTACCTGAAGAGGTGATAGTGAGTCACTGTAGTACGACTTTGTACCTGTAGACGTGATAGTGAGTCACTGTAGTACCACTTTATAACTAAAGAGGCGATAGTGAGTCACTGTAGTACCACTTTGTACCTGAAGAGGTGATAGTGAGTCACTGTAGTACCACTTTATAACTAAAGAGGCGATAGTGAGTCACTGTAGTACCACTTTGTACCTGAAGAGGTGATAGTGAGTCACTGTAGTACCACTTTGTACCTGAAGAGGCGATAGTGAGTCACTGTAGTACCACTTTGTACCTGAAGAGGTGATAGTGAGTCACTGTAGTACCACTTTATAGCTGAAGAGGTGATAGTGAGTCACTTGTTTTCTATTATAAGACCACTTTCTGGTGATGTGCTGCCCCCTATTGCTTGGTGTATGAATTGCAAAGGGTGCGTCATTTTACACACCGCTCCTTTAATGTCCGTAAGCAGTCAAAAGTTTGGGCTCGTCCCTCTTAGGTACTTTATTTAAATGAGTTTATAGCTTTGATTGAATCAGGACTGATACTGAATATTGCACGCTTACTTTATAGGAAATTCATTTATTGCACCTTTAAAAGAGCTCCATATCGTAGAGACCCAACCTTTAAATACACATTGTGATGTAATAAGGTATAAGTTCACCAGGCTAGTGTCTCAGGCATGGTCACATGACATCACATGAGACGGTCCCATGTCCCTGTCCTATGTGGAAGTCCATAAAATTAAAGGTTAAATGTGTTGCCTTAGGACGCCCCTCCTGTATCCCTCCACCAGACCTACGTTGCGGGTTCGAGGTGGACGTCTGGTTCCATTCACCCCCGCTGTGAACAGCTCTGGCTGTATCTGGGGCGGAGCGTGTCACACCGATCCCACTCCGTCAGACACGCCACGGTTGGTTGAAGACGTTCCTTCAGATCCCAAATAGTCCCGACAACAGGGACGGAACCTGGGACTGTTTTTGACGAGGAACCGTTGAGGGTTAACAAGAGCTCCAATCAAGCTTGTTAAGATGGTCCGAGCTTCCACAGCGTTGGTGAAGGGTCTCGACTTAGTGCCACTGGGCTCTAACCTTGGGTAGCTAGCTAGCTTTCATAGGCGGTTTCTTGCTTTGAACCCAGCTTGTGGTTTGGTTCTCATGGTGAGCGTTCCGTTCCGGAGCAGTCGTGGGCTGGAGGTCGAGGAACCAGCCTTGTGACTGGAAGGTTTATGGTTTGATCCCATGAACCAACAGGACTCGACTGAAGTGCCCTTGAGGAAGGCACCCGACCGCACAGGTGGGTTTAAGGTGGAGATCTGGAATTTCTCTCTGGGATCAACGAAGAATCTATCCATTGAGCTCGGAAGTCTGATGTTGGAGCTGGGAATGACGTCCAGTAGATGGAAAACCAAAACTGATGCTTCCAAGAAAACCCAAGCTGATGTTAGTAATCATAGTATTCTGGGAACTTGAGAAGATCGAAGCTGGACAAGATCATGGGTACAGCTAATGCAACGATACTACAGCTTTACCAAGTGGTGGATCTTCTTGGATTTTGAGGTTCTGCTGAGATTCCAAGCAGGAACGCTGACTTGTGAGGACGTTGCTGTTGAAACTCCCTCCTGGAAACACCCTGTCTACAGCGGGGTCCCAATTCTGGGTCTGCGTCCTTTGAAGGACGTGGTCTGCGAAGGCGCATCCTTTGAAGGACACGTTGACTCTACCTCACCGGCACGCGGCGACCCTCGGGACATGATGGCCGGCGAAGGATTCAGCCGATGGATCCTCCGTAACCATGGAGAAGAAGGCCGCATATGAAGGAGCCATCGACAAATGGTGCGGCCTAGTCTCCACCGAAGCCCAGCTCAGGTGCCAACGTTGGCTAGGTGAAGACGAGACCCTCAGACCAAGTCACACCCAGGTCACTCTGATAAGAGGCTTCCAGCAAACTCAGGCAAACCCAGCGCAAAGGCCCTTCTACAGAGGAGGATCCCGTTAGGGCCCTTAGAGCCGGGGGGGAGCCAGGGGTCCGTATGAACCCACCTACACCTCTGCAGGAGTCAGGGCTGAGGGAGAAGAGAGAGAAATGAAGAAATGGAACCAGACGTCCACCTCTAAAAGCTACTGGGTTTGGTTCAAAACATCTAGTCATAGTGTAGGGATACATAGCCGGAGTTCTAAGGCAAAATAGTCCCTGGATCAACTGTATTCCATATAGACATAGTCGTTCACAGTCATAGTGAAGGTAACCAGGGGTCTCCAGGTCTACAACACACACATATACACATCTTATTGACTATCAAACCCACCAGTGAGCCTGCACGTGTCTCCTGAGTGGGACTACTTTGCCTCACACACACCCTGCCCGTATCCCTCCACCATGCATACCATCAGACATTCACGCAGTGCATTCACACCCATTTACTGCAACAACTCTCTGTAAGGGAGCTTTAGGAGGCGGACGCCTGGTTCCATTCACCACCACTGAGAACGCAGCATCTCACCCCAAACCCACCCTTTAATTTTGGTGTGGAAAATTTGGTGGGGTTTCCCTTTTTTAACGTAGCTACGTTCCATCATTACAGGGACTAGTCTAGTCATGGAGGGTAACGAGGTGACAATTCATATGAACCGCTGCAAATAAATTCAGAAATGACCGATTCCTAGTTAGAGGCCGTCCACTGAGGAAGGAGACGTCCACCCAAAATTCAGATTTCAGCTTCTACTACAGATTTGATCCGCATTCCAGGAAAAACAGCGGGTTGCGTCCAGGTTTCGAGGCAGGAAACATATCGTCTCTCAAGAGTAAACCTCAACCCACCACATGAAAGGGTGAAGTGAAGTTCTACCTGTTCTACCATCACCTTCCTTTCAGCTTCCTGTATCCTCAAAATCCCAACTTTACAGGAGAGGCCAAAAACCTCCTTCACTTTGAATGGGAGTCAATGGAACCGGAAATGTTTCCTAGCTATTTTGGAGCGTTTCTATTGGTCCACGCGTCAGGAAACTATCACACAGCGTAAACGGCAGCTGCCTCGTTCAAACGACGTTGAAAAAAAAAAAATCAACAAAAACGGAGTTTTCTTTGGACAGCGATGCTATATTACAGAAGCAGACATGTGAAGGTTCACTGGTTGGCCAATAAGATGTGTACGTTTGTGTTGTAGACGTGGAGACCCCAGGGTTCCCATCACCATCGCTGTAAAGAAGGTGTAAACCGCTTCACGTCAACAGAATTTTGGAAACTTGGTGGGACTCCCCTGCCATTTCCAGACCTGTATTAAGCCTTACAGTGCGGCTCCAATCTGAAGCCGTGACTCAACATCTAGTCTACCTGCTTCCATGCGCGGCCCCCCGTGCATCTCAGGCACCTGCTCGCCCACCCCGGTGAATCAGAGGCGGCTCTTTAAAGGCGCAGGCTCTGCCTTCAGCTGCCGCGCTGCCTCATTTCTGCCTTCAGCTGCCGCGCTGCCTCATTTCTGCCTTCAGCTGCCGCGCTGCCTCATTTCTGCCTGCCTGGTCAGGCCTCTCCCGCCCGCCTGCGCTGCTGGGCTGAGCCTGCAGGCCGTGTCCCAGTAACCCAGATTCACCAGCGCAGGAGCTCCGTAACAGCCCAGTTACCTAACACGGCGTGCGCACACTCACACACACGCGCACACTCACACTCACACGCACACGCACTCACACGCGCACACACACACACCTTGTAAAATTAGGGAAAACACTGTGATCTGTCCGCGGACGTTTAAGGTGACTCAGTGACTGACCTTCTCCTCTCCTGCCCACAGAGAGAGAGAGAGAGAGAGAGAGAGAGAGATACAGAGAGAGAGAGAGAGAGAGAGAGATACAGAGAGAGAGAGAGAGAGAGAGAGAGAGAGAGAGAGAGAGAGAGATACAGAGAGAGAGAGAGAGAGAGAGAGATACAGAGAGAGAGAGAGAGAGAGAGAGAGATACAGAGAGAGAGAGAGAGAGAGAGAGATACAGAGAGAGAGAGATACAGAGAGAGAGAGATACAGAGAGAGAGATAGAGAGAGAGAGAGAGAGAAATACAGAGAGAGAGAGAGAGAGAGAGAGATACAGAGAGAGAGAGAGAGAGAGAGAGAGAGAGAGAAATACAGAGAGAGAGAGATACAGAGAGAGAGAGATACAGAGAGAGAGAGAGATACAGAGAGAGAGAGAGAGAGAGAGAGAGATACAGAGAGAGAGAGATACAGAGAGAGAGAGAGATACAGAGAGAGAGAGAGAGAGAGAGAGATACAGAGAGAGAGAGAGAGAGAGAGATAGAGAGAGAGAGAGATGGGAAGGAGGACAGAGAAGTGATGAAAAGGAAACCACTGATTAGTTAAGGAGGGTCTCTCTTTTCAGGGGGGTCTGGTTCTGTCTCGGGACCGTACAGGTCTATTGTTAGACCGGGCTCCGCGCCACCGTTACATCATAATCGGAGCGCCGACTTATCTGGCCATTCCGGTTCCGAGGGTTTAACAAGCCTGCCGCTTCAACATGGGAGAGGAGTTCCACCCAAATTTGCCAGAATTCACCATGTTCTACTGGTTGGGAAGAGGGGGGGGGGGGGGGTCTGGGGTGGAGCAGCTCACTGAGAAGACTAGGTTGGGGGGGGGCTAGAGATACATGGGGGGGTGTATATACGGTGGCAGGTAGACTAGATGTGTTGAGTTACAGCTTTCGATTAAAAAGACACTGTCAGGATTGATATGTGTGTTTTAAAGGGGAATTCCACCAAAGTTTCTAAATTTTTCAGTGGGTGTATATATATATATGTAAGCCGCCTCTCTTTCTCCGTATGAACCTCGGCAGAGCTGCATTGTCCTGCCGTCTATTGTGTGAACCTGAGCTGAAGCCACCTGAACGTGTTGCCATTGGTGATGGACATGCCGAACACTTCACCCCCCCCCCCCCCCCCACTTGACCTTCCTCTGATTCCCGAGTCGGCCAGCGAACGTGTGAGAAAACAGCCCGGCGTCTGCGAACCGACCGCACGGCAGCGGTCCAATCGGGGGGCTTAGCCCGCACAGGACTGAACCGATTCCTGGAAACGTTCCCAAGAACACAGGCGAGCTCAGAAAGACGCTGAGGAACATGCACCAGACGCCTCGGGAACCTGGAACCACTTAAAAACCGCTGGCCGTGCTTCCCAGACGCACAAGAGACCCAACGTTACAGGAGCAAATGTTTTAGCACCTGCTGATCCGGCCTGCTTCCCATCCAGGCTGCCCGTATATGTATAGTATATATATATATATTGGTGCTGGTGTGAGTGGATCAGACGCAGCAGGGCTCCACTCACTGTCCACTCTATTGGACACTCCTACGACTTGCTGGTCCACCTTGTAGATGTAGAGTCAGAGACAGGAGCTCATCTGCTGCTGCACAGTTTGTGTTCCTCTAGTTCTTCATCAGTGGACACAGGACGCCGCCCACAGGACACTGCTGTCCGGATAGTTTTGGTTGGTGGACGATTCTCAGAAACTGCAGTGTCAGTATATATATACTGTGTATGTGTGTGTGTATATAATGTATATATATATAAAAATATATGTGAGCTGTCCAGCAGATGGCGCCTCAGCTCTGAGCCAATGGCTCTCGCTGATCTTTTCAAACGCCAAGTAGGACAAGAGGACGCTTCCTGCCAGGTTTGGAGTCAAGTATGCAAATTTCCAGGAGAGGAAAGCTTCTTTTTCTTCCCTTCCCTAATTAAACAAAACCCACGGGCAGGTTTAACTGATGGAAAAATGGAAAAAACGGAACGCCGGCCCACGGAAAGTTAACAGCAACCTTCGGCAGATCCGTGACTATCTGATGAAAGAACAAGAGGCCGTGCAGTCAGAGGGATGGAATTAGCGTTCGGAGAACTGGAAAGACTAAAGAGGGGGCGGGGGTTCCATCAGCACCAGGCTCAGCGATATTCCCCTGCAGAATTCCCAATCAGAAATTCCGAGAAGGTGGTTTCCCCCCCCCCCTACTGATACGAGGCCTGGCTTTAGGGAAACCCTGAGGTTCCTGTGCATCTCCTGAATTGACTTGTATTTTTATTTTTTGGTGTTCACTATGGAATTTGATGGGAACTGTTGACGTTTGGAAGCATTTGCAGTCGGGAACATGTTTCCAAACACTGTTTTTGTTGACAAAGTAAATAAATAAGAATGTATTTAATGAACACTCGGAACATTAACCCTGTAGAGACTTGAGCTTCTCCATTGAGCCACACATGGAGTCCCCTGACCAACCCGGACGTTCACGCTCACTAACGACTCTGGGGAAGGGGGCGGGGGGGTGGGGGGTGGAATTCGATCGGGACCACGCGGGCGACCGGTTAGCCGAAAAGCGGTGGAGCATGAACCTGAAGTGGCCGCTGAGGGTCAGGAGGTTCATAACACCACATCCAGTGACCCGGGGCGGAAGCAGATGGTGGAGATGCCAGAGTGAGAATGAAGCAAAACGGAGTGACGCGTTGCACACTTCGGCAATCACACCGCCGATTCTTATCACCTGTAGGATGATCACTACTGCTAACCCTCATACCTGCTGACGCACCTGTAACTCAATACTAACCCATAATAAACTAATACGGAGGCTCTGATTAACAAGCTGCTGGAATGCAACCACTAGCTTCAGGTACCTCAAGGGTTTTGAAGTTGGACTCAAAGCTTGGAATGCTGAAGGCCCCGGAATCCTTCCAGCGGGTAACCGAACGGTCAAGCCGGCACTCGGGACCTTATAAAGTGACCAGGTGTGTTCAGTTTGTGAAGCTTGGAGGCTAATGTAGCTCAAAGCACTGCAAGGTTATCTCCCACATCTTCTATTTTCTCAACTTTCTTCACCGCATCTTCCATTGGCACCGTGTGAAAATTCCATGATGGACGGACCAATAGAAATGCTCCAAAATGGCTGGTTCCATTGACTTTTAGGGTCTAACTTATCTCCTTTCGTTATCACTGGGTTATAATATGCGGCTTCATATTCAACTGAGTTTGGTGTGAAACCATGCAGGTGGTGTTTACAGTGATGGTGATGGAAACCAGGGGTCAAATATAGCCAATTTTTTGACCACCAGTGAAGCTACACATCTTCTGAATCTCAAACATTCCATAAGACTCCATATAACACCTCAACTGAGCATGTTCAAGACATGCTACTATGAGGGAGCTGGTAGAGACGTCTGGTTCCATTCATCACCACTGTGAAGAACTCTGAATAGCCTGAAAGCCTTCGTTTGGAACACAGTTCCAATCAGCGCCGCTGTGAAGGAATACAAGTTGTGAGGAGCTTCTCCACATCAAACCAGTCAAGACTGTTCAGAGCTCACTGACTAAAAGGTCCAGAAAACATGGGAAATCGGTGGAGGTGCCCTTTAAGGGGGTAAATCCGGTCTCAGGCTGACCTCCAGCGTTTCTCCATTCAGGCGGCTGAGAACACCTTGAAGACAGACGAGGGCAAACAGAGCCTATGAAGCTGTTCCACATGAGTGAGAGTCATAAATAAATATTACAAGAAACGGAAAGCATTAAAATGGAAACATCCAACACACACACACTCACACTCGTGATTGTTTCTGTGGGTTGTGGGGACGTTACATAGACTTCTATTCATTTCCAGGAAACACCTCAACCAGAACTGCTGACCCAACCTTAACCCTAACCCTAACACCTACCCTCAACATAACCCTATCCTGAACCTTAGCTCCATCATAAGCTCACTCTTAACCCTGACACTAACCTTAACCTTTACACCAACCTTAACTCCAACATTAACCCTGATCTTAACCCTAACCTTAACTCTAACCTTAACTCAAACCTTAACCTGGACCTTAACCCTAACATTAACCTTAACTCTAACCTTAACACTAAACTTAACCCTGGCTTTTTACACTTAACACCTAATTGTAACCTTAACCCTAACCTAACCTCAACCTCATGATTAACCTTAACCCAAACCTTACCTTCACCCTAGCCATTACTCTATTCCTAGCCTCACACCAACCCTCACCCTAACCTGAATCTTAACCTCAACCTCAACCCTAACCTCAACCTGTACTACTACCAGCCCAACCCTAACCCTAATCTTAATCTTACCATTACCCTAACACTAACCTTACCTAACTTATTTGTATTTAATGATTTACATTATAGGCACCAGCTTGTAAGCCCTACAGGAAAGGTCCCCACAACGTGATATATTACAGGGTTTTGGTCCCCACAGTGAGACATAAACCTGTCACTGACACACACACACACACACACACACACCCCGCCTGGGTGAACTTTCTTTTTTTTCTCTCTGGGCGAAATCGAGGGCATGACGTCACTGCAGCCGGCTCCCGAGTCTCCAGCCATGTGTTACATAACCGGCCACCTTTTAAACCATCGCCTTTATATCAACTCCAGAAACTCATCAGACCTTCTCACATAAAACCACTTCATAAAACCAGAAACTCTCTCTCTCTCTCTCTCTCTCTCTCTCTCTCTCGCTCTCTCTCTCTCACCTCGAGTTTAACTGCGGCTGAGCAGCCGAGAGACACCGCCGAGAAATCAGGGCAGTATAACTTGCTCCACTTTCACTTCACAGCAACACCAAACCAGCACAAATCAGCTCTGTCATCCAGCCACGGCCCAATCCGGCAGCTCAGACTCGTATCAGCACAGAAACATTCATTTCTGGAGGTGTACTTTCTGCTAAGACATGTATATAAAGATGTAGTTTGTTCTAATATTTGTATTTAAAGGTGTGTTTGTGTGAATATTTGTATATAAACGTGTAGTTTGTGCTAATACATGTATATAAAGATGTAGTTTGTGCGAATATTTGTATTTAAAGGTGTGTTTGTGCGAATATTTGTATATAAATGTGTAGTTTGTGCTAATACCTGGATATAAATGTAAAGTTTGTGCTTATACATATGTACAAAGGTGTAGTTTGTGCTAATACCAGCATATAAAAGTAGAGTTTGTGCTAATACTTGTTTATAAAGGTGTGGTTTGTGCTAATATTTGAATATAAAGGTGTGTTTGTGCTAATACTTGTATATAAACGTGTAGTTTGTGCTAATACATGTATATAAATGTGTAGTTTGTGCTAATACATGTATATAAATGTGTAGTTTGTGCTAATACATGTATATAAATGTGTAGTTTGTGCTAATATTTGTATTTAAAGGTGTGTTTGTGCGAATATTTGCATATAAATGTAAAGTTTGTGTTTATACATATGTACAAAGGTGTTGTTTGTGCTAATACAAGCATATAAATGTGTAGCTTGTGCTAATACTTGTTTGTAAAGGTGTGGTTTGTGCTAATATTTGTATATAAATGTGTAGTTTGTGTTCATATACATGTGCAAAGGTGTAGTTTGTGCTAATACCAGTATATAAAGGTGTAGTTTGTGCCAATACCATGTAAATGTTTGGTTTGTGCAAACATATGTATGTAAATTAGTCGTTTGTGCTAATGTTTGTATGTAAAGTTGTCGTTTGTGCTAATATTTGTATGTAAAGTTGTCGTTTGTGCTAATATTTGTATGTGAATGTGTAGCCTACTGCTAATACACTTATATAAACGTGTCCTTTAAGTAGTTTAAGTGTGGATCAATAAATCTTACCGCCATATCGATCAGCAAGGTGCCGTTTTATGCTAATTCCTGACGTAGTTATGCTAACGTCTTTACACAGATGCCTGATTTATGCTGATATTTGTCTAAATTTCTTTCTAAAGTCGTTCATGTAGACACTAAATCACACATAAGATAAAAATAACTCCACTTTTAGTCAGCAGCAGCGACTTTTACGTCAGGAAAGATCACAAATGACAGTTAGCAACAAGCTAACTGTTATTAAAAAAAGTCCCCTCGCGCACCAGTTACGTCCCAGTTCATTCATTAGCCGTTGGAGCGCACGCGCGCGCACCCGCACACACACGCATATATATGTAAATATATACATTTTTAAGTGTGTATGTGTACATACACACTTTTAACACACCTGTCTTTTCATCTCAACCCGCTTTAAAAAGAAATACACCAGAGTTTAGAGGGAAACAAACTCGCGCGCGCGACCTCAAGTCTTTCTAAAACGCTGGAAACGGAGAGAAAGTGAGCCGCTGTTACTCACCGCGCGCAGACACCGAGCTTCACCCGCCGAGCCGCGCGGACTGCGTGTGTCTCCGGCCGGAGGAGGTGCAGGAGGAGCAGGAGGGTCTTTCTTTATGAATGTTTTCTCCTTTTTCACTCATGAAAAGCGAGTTACATAACTGGCACCGTTTCTGCTGCCGGGCAGTGAGTGAGTGAGTGACTTTCTTTTTTTTCTCCTCCTTCTTCTCCTTCATTCACCACTGATGTTCATTTTCCAACGCGCACGCACCTCGCTCTTGACGTCATCGCCCCGTCCCCTGCGCGAGCCCATAGAAGGAGGCGAGGGGCGTGGCCGGCCGGGGGCATGCGCTCCGGATTGGTCGGGATGGAGAGAGCGAGCGAGGCAGATAGATAGAGAGAGAGAGAGAGAGAGAGAGAGAGAGAGAGGGAGGGGGGGGCGTGATTGAAGTTTTTGCACTGGTATTACGAAGCTCCGCCCCTCCTGCGCTCTGATTGGCCAGTAATTCATCCTCGAACGCGGCGCTTGAGTCGGGAGCGGAATGTGAGTGTGGATTACTAGCCAATCAGAGCGCAGGAGGGGCGGAGCTTCAGCGGAAAACGGGCGTATTTTCGAAACGCACCCGTTTTCAGTCTTAGACAGTCTCTCTCTCTCTCTCTCTCTCTCTCTCTCTCTCTCTCTCTCCGTCTGAACGGCGGCCAGTGGATGTCATCGGCGGAGAATTAAGGACGGCGTGTCTTTATTCCACTCTCTCTCTCTTTCTCTCTCTCTCTTTCTCTCTCTCTCTCTCTCTCTCTCTCTCTCTCTCTCTCTCTTTCTCTCTCTCTCTTTCTCTCTCTCTCTCTCTCTCTCTCTGTTATGTCTGTTCTGTCGTTTTTTCTCTTTCTTCCTTCATTCTGAGTAGATTCTGTGTTTCTGGTATTAATACTGTATCAGCGGCGCGCGGGGTTCAGTGGGCAGGTTATGTAAACGGGCCGCTGTTTCGTAAGCGCAGCGTATTTATTTATTTATTTATTTATTTATTTATTTATTTATTTATTTTTCTTGCCGTTGATTTGACGTGTGGAGGGAACTCGGGCGTGGTGACGTCATCGCCCCGTCGCACCCCCAACCCCCCCCCCCCCCCGTCCCACACACACATGATTAAAGTCGCTTTCATTCAAATAAATACGTGAAGAAAATAAATAAATAAATAAATAAATAAATAAATAAAATGCCGTCGTCAGCATTACATCACCACTTCCGGTGCCGCTGTAGCCCTGGAAATAAAAGAGCCGTCAGCCAATAAACGTAACGTAACGTCTGATTCCCTATAACCCCCCCACTCCCCCCCCCCACTCCCCCTTTTCACACTTATTTATTTATTAATTTATTCATTTGTTTATTTTGGTTTCCTGACGTCAGCGCCGATGTGAGGTCCACCGCGCCTCTTGACCCGGTAACGGCTCGTGGCTCGCCCTGCATGCCGGTGTGTCGTTATGTAGGTCACGCGGTGAAGCGCGAGCACAGGCTGGAGGGGGGTGAGGGGGGGGTTACGTCACAACCCAAACCGGTGAGCCTACGTAGTAAGAAAGCATCGAAAGTGCTGCTGTGAATGACGGTGTGACGAAATACAGTTTAACCCTTTGATGCACATTAACCCTTCATTGTTTTATTATTAATAATAATAATAATAATAATAATAATAACAATAAGAATAATCATGTTTGTATTTCTGCCTATGGAGTTTGATGGGAACTGTTGATGTTTGTAAACATTTGCAGTTGGGAACATATTTACAAACAATGAAGTAAATAAATAAGAATTAATGATTAAAAAATAATAATAATTTATAAAAACCCGTCGGCGTGAGTGTGTGTTGGCCATGTGATGGACTGGCGACCTGTCCATGGTTAACCAGTCTGGTTCTAGATAAGTTAATCAGCCCATCAGTTTGAACAGAACCGGGTTCTTACTTGTACACACAATTAATTCCAATGTAGGTATAAAACATTCTACAGGTAGATGGAAGGGCAGCAGCCCGTGGCCTGTTAGCCTGTTAGATAACTGACCATTCTGGTTCTAGATAAGTTAATCAGCCCATCAGTTTGAACAGAACCAGGTTCTTATTTTATCTGTACACTCAATGAATTCCAATGTGGGTATAAAACATTCTACAGGTAGATGGAAGGGCAGCAGCCTGTGGCCTGTTAGCCTGTTAGATAACTGACCAGTCCGGTTCTAGATAAGTTGATCATCATATAAGTTTGAACAGAACCGGGTTCTTCCTTGTACACACAATTAATTCCAATGTAGGTATAAAACATTTTACAGGAAGATGGAAGGGCAGCAGACCATGACCCTTTGGCCTGTTAAAAAACTGACCAGTCCGGTTCTAGATAAGTTAATCAGCATATAAGTTTGAACAGAACCAGGTTCTTACTTTATCTGTACACACAATGAATTCCAATGTGGGTATGAAACATTCTACAGGAGGATGGAAGGGCAGCAGCCCATGGCCTATTAGCCTGTTAGATAACTGACCAGTCCGGTTCTAGATAAGTTAATCAGCATATAAGTTTGAACAGAACTGGGTTCTTACTTTATCTATACACACAATGAATTCCAGTGTGGGTATGAAACATTCTACAGGTAGATGGAAGGGCAGCAGCCCATGGCCTATTAGCCTTTTAGACGACTGACCAGTCCGGTTCTAGATAAGTTAATCAGCATATAAGTTTGAACAGAACTGGGTTCTTACTTTATCTGTACACACAATGAATTCCAGTGTGGGTATGAAACATTCTACAGGTAGATGGAAGGGCAGCAGCCCATGGCCTATTAGCCTGTTAGATGACTGACCATTCCGGTTCTAGATAAGTTAATCAGCCCATCAGTTTGACAAGGAACCAGGTTCTTACTTGTTAACACAATGAATTCCAATGTGGGTATAAAACTTTCTACAGGAAGATGGAAGGGCAGCACCCCATGGCCTATTAGCCTGTTAGATAACTGACCATTCTGGTTCTAGATAAGTTAATCAGCCCATCAGTTTGAACAGAACCGGGTTTATACTTTATCTGTACACTCGGTGTTCTAAGTGAGCAGCGAGTCAATGATTATTCCATGAACAGCATTAAAAGTAGAGGTCAGTTGTTGTATATTATTTATTGTACACCAGCTTTTAGAACCGTAAGTATCTGTACTTATAGTCCTTTCACACATAGAACCAAATCAAATATGTAAATGAAGGTGTTAGACTGACCGCAGTTGCTGAACAAGAACAGGTGAAGTGGGACACTCGCCCTTAGAGCCGCTGAGCTTTGTTGCTTCTGTCAACCGGTGCCGACGGAGGTTCCTCAACAAGGGTTACATGTCAACACCGAGAGGGTTGAGTGGACACAGTGGTGAACGTAGACGAGTGTATGATGTGGAAACGAATGCAATGTTCTAGGCTAGACATGCTGGCTGGTGTGGATTGATGCCACAGAATCCATCCAATCAGATACGTTTGGAGGACAAGAAGAACAAAGCACACCCAAAACCTGGTCCAGCTGTGAAGCATGGTGGTGGGAGTTTCATGGTTTTTGGAGCCTCGGAGCCTGAAACAGCCAATGAGCAGCCCATAACCTCTTAGCCTGTTGGCTAACTAACCAGCCTGGCTCTGGATGAGAAGGTTAGTTAATCAGACCCTCAGGTCACTCTGGGTGTTCCATGTGAGCAGCAAGTTAAAGATTACTCCACCAACAGTACGGGGTTACGTGTGAGTGCAGAGAGCTCTCGGTTCTCGGTTCTTCTGGAAGTGTCTGAGGCTCCACTGTTTTGGTGGGTCTACCAAGTAACATGGGCCCAATAAACAGTGTGAAGTTGACGTGATGCCCATCTGATGACCTCTTTCCATATACACACTAAAACTATGTGGGCCTCAGATTGCAGAGCAGTATTCCACAGTATTACTGGTTATATAAGAAATCAATGAGTAAACTGTTCATTATGTTGACCAACAATCCAGTGGTCAGAGGTTGCACGTGGTCATATAACTGAGAGCGTCCATCAGGCTTGGCTTCCTACTGTAGGAGAGAGAGAGCAGTAGAAGTTTAGCTGTACGTTCTTTCTTCTACAAGCTTTCTGGAGTGCTCAGTTCTGCTCTGTCTGCTGTTGGAACATCATTGGAAAGCAGACGGGAACCATCAGGGCCTTCTAGGTCTTCAGGGAAAGGCCTAACAACCATCACCCGCCAACTGGGATGACCTGCTCTGGTCCAGCTGGTAGATCTACCAACTTGTTCTGCCAGACTTTCAGGATCAGAGTCTGACTTCAACTAATACAGCAGAACCGACTCCACTGTAAGAAAAGCCACACCAGTGTTGGATGCTGGATGCTGTTCTGGTGGTACAGAGTGGGCGAGCTGACCAATCAGAGAACAATGGGCTCATTGGGAGGCGGGGCTTAAAGACACAGGTGCTCTAACAGAGCTAAATAAGATGTACCATTAGCATAATTAGGAA
Organism: Megaleporinus macrocephalus; assembly: GCA_021613375.1. Lineage (NCBI taxonomy): Eukaryota > Metazoa > Chordata > Actinopteri > Characiformes > Anostomidae > Megaleporinus > Megaleporinus macrocephalus. Next base: position 4,120,286 of record CM038726.1, read on the forward strand.
AAGACACAGGAATTAATCAATCACGCTTTGATGTCCAATTGATGGGACAAATTTTGAAACGTCAGTCTAGGCCTCCTGAAGTCCCAGACACATCGCTGACTGAATACGGACCCCAGTCTAATCGCTGGAGAGTTCTAGACTAGCCTCCCTGCTGTGAAACGACTACAAGGTAAATTATACCCGCATAGCAGACGGTTCTTCAGACTTTCATACATGAGTGCTGGTGGAATACCAGACAGATGTTAGGCATGCAGGCCGCAGTGGGGACAGATGCCAGACAGCTGCCTACAATTTTGCCTCATGTCTATATTTGTGGCCCAAGTCTGGAATGTTGTGGGCAAACAGCACAGTTGGGCTAGACTCAGGCCACAGTAGTGTACATGTAGTACCTATATATAAGTACTGTAAACATAGTACCTATATATAAGTAGTGTACATGTAGTACCTATATATAAGTACTGTAAACATAGTACCTATATATAAGTAGTGTACGTGTAGTACCTATATATAAGTACTGTAAACATAGTACCTATATATAAGTACTGTACATGTAGTACCTATATATAAGCAGTGTACATGTAGTTCCTATATATAAGTAGTGTACATGTAGTACCTATATATAAGTACTGTACATGTAGTACCTATATATAAGTAGTGTACATGTAGTACCTATATATAAGTACTGTACATGTAGTACCTATATATAAGCAGTGTACATGTAGTTCCTATATATAAGTACTGTACATGTAGTACCTATATATAAGTAGTGTACATGTAGTACCTATATATAAGTACTGTACATGTAGTTCCTATATATACGTACTGTACATGTAGTTCCTATATATACGTACTGTACATGTAGTTCCTCTATATAAGTACTGTACATGTAGTACCTATATATAAGTACTGTACATGTAGTACCTATATATAAGTAGTGTACATGTAGTACCTATATATAAGTTGTGTACATGTAGTTCCTATATATAAGTACTGTACATGTAGTACCTATATATAAGTAGTGTACATGTAGTACCTATATATAAGTACTGTACATGTAGTTCCTATATATACGTACTGTACATGTAGTTCCTATATATACGTACTGTACATGTAGTACCTATATATAAGTACTGTACGTGTAGCTCCTATATATAAGTAGTGTACATGTAGTTTCTATATATGAGTACTGTACATGTAGTTCCTATATATAAGTACTGTACATGTAGTACCTATATATAAGTACTGTACATGTAGTTTCTATATATAAGTACTGTACATGTAGTACCTATATATAAGTACTGTACATGTAGTACCTATATATAAGTAGTGTACATGTAGTACCTATATATAAGTACTGTAAACATAGCACCTATATATAAGTAGTGTACGTGTAGTACCTATATATAAGTACTGTAAACATAGCACCTATATATAAGTAGTGTACATGTAGTTTCTATATATAAGTACTGTACATGTAGTTTCTATATATAAGTACTGTACATGTAGTACCTATATATAAGTAGTGTACATGTAGTTTTTATATATAAGTACTGTACATGTAGTACCTATATATAAGTAGTGTACATGTAGTTTCTATATATAAGTAGTGTACATGTAGTTTCTATATATAAGTACTGTACATGTAGTTTCTATATATAAGTAGTGTACATGTAGTTTCTATACATAAGTACTGTACGTGTAGCTCCTATATATAGTAGTGTACATGTAGTTTCTATATATAAGTACTGTACATGTAGTTTCTATATATAAGTAGTGTACATGTAGTTTCTATATATAAGTACTGTACATGTAGTTTCTATATATAAGTAGTGTACATGTAGTTTCTATATATAAGTAGTGTACATGTAGTACCTATATATAAGTACTGTACATGTAGTTTCTATATATAAGTAGTGTACATGTAGTTTCTATATATAAGTACTGTACATGTAGTTTCTATATATAAGTAGTGTACATGTAGTTTCTATATATAAGTACTGTACATGTAGTTTCTATATATAAGTAGTGTACATGTAGTTTCTATATATAAGTAGTGTACATGTAGTTTCTATATATAAGTAGTGTACATGTAGTACCTATATATAAGTAGTGTACATGTAGTTTCTATATATAAGTAGTGTACATGTAGTACCTATATATAAGTAGTGTACATGTAGTTTCTATATATAAGTAGTGTACATGTAGTTTCTATATATAAGTAGTGTACATGTAGTTTCTATATATAAGTACTGTAAATATAACAGATAATAATGAATAAACTCAGCATGGTTCTGTAATAACAGGTATTAAAAGGAACTGCATTATTAAATATATTGTAAATTCATTATTTATTAAAATAAATGTTCTATATATAAAGTCCATGGATGTAAAATACAGGCAGCGTATAGAGCAGCTGGACGTCGCTGGATGACATCAGCGGACACTGAGCTGGAGTGAGTTTGGCTGAACTGGGGAGAAGCTCAGTGTCGAACTGCTCTGCGTCCAAACTAAACAACCTGATTGAGTTTGTCTGCGGTCACTTCCAGTGTTCTGAGATAATAGCAGACACACAGTGTGGGGGGGGTCCGGGGAGAGGGAAGTCGGTCTCCATGGCAACGGTCTCTAGCCGGTGAATCACCCATGGTTACTGTTGCACAATCAAAATACAGGAAGTGAGCCCAAGCGGTATCCATAGCGACGCCCTGGCTGCGTCCTATTTGGGAAACAGGCCGGACGGGGCAGGACGCTCGCCGTGTTCCCTCCGAACGCCGGGCCAGCTGTCATGGTTAGTTTTCCAGACTGCATTACGCCGTCGCTCCTGCAGGCCAAAGTCCTCTTTTAGCCTCAGACGAGGTTTATTGTGTCTGGAAAAGAGCATTTCTCTGTACAAACAGTCACTACTTACTACACTGGACGTCATTTCTGTGGCCAGCGGGACCGGACCGGGGTCAGGCCGTCCTAGAACTGAACAGCGTACCGCCCCAGAGTACAGGGTCTTCATTCTTCAGCGTCTGGAATAAAACAGGAGACTACACAGAAGCTCAACAGCTAATTATAATATCAGGCGTTTGAAAGTTTAGTGTTTCTAGACCTATATTACAGCTTTATTACAGCTCTCCAACTTTATTACAGCTTTATTACAGCCTCTGACCTTTATTACAGCTTTATTACAGCCTCTGACCTTTATTACAGCTTTATTACAGCCTCTGAACTTTATTACAGCTTTATTACAGCTCTCCAACTTTACTACAGCTTTATTACAGCCTCTGACCTTTATTACAGCGTTATTACAGCTGTCCACCTTTATTACAGCTTTATTACAACTCTCCACCTTTATTACAGCTTTATTACAGCCTCTGACCTTTATTACAGCTTTATTACAGCCTCTGACCTTTATTACAGCTTTATTACAGCTGTCCACCTTTATTACAGCTTTATTACAACCTCAGAACTTTATTACAGCTTTATTACAGCTCTCCAACTTTATTACAGCTTTATTACAACTCTCCACCTTTATGACAGCTTTATTACAACCTCAGAACTTTATTACAGCTTTATTACAGCTCTCCAACTTTATTACAGCTTTATTACAACTCTCCACCTTTATTACATCTTTATTACAACTCTCCACCTTTATTACAGCTTTATTACAACCTCTGACCTATATTACAGCTTTACTACAGCTACAACTCTCTAACTTTATTACACCTTTATTTCTGCTCTTTACATACACTACAACATTATTACAGCTATACCTTTATTACAACTTTATTACACCTCTTTACCTTTATTACAACTTTATCAAAGCCCTTGACATTTATTACAACTTTATTTCAGCTCTTTACCTTTAATACAGTTCATATTTATTACAGATTTATTACGGCTCATATTTATTACAGCTTTATTACAGCTATTTAAGTTTATTACAGCTCATGCTTATTACAGCATTATTACAGTTCTTTGCCTTTATTATAGTTCATGTTCATTACAGCTCTTTACCTTATTATAGTTCATGTTTATTACAGCTTTATTACAGCTCTTTACCTTATTATAGAGTATGTTTATTACAGCTTTATTACAGCTCTTTACCTTATTATAGTTCATGTTTATTACAGCTTTATTACAGCTCTTTACCTTATTTTAGTTCATGTTTATTACAATTTATTAAAGCTCTTTACCTTATTTTAGTTCATGTTTATTACAGCTTTATTACAGCTCTTTACCTTATTTTAGTTCATGCGTATTACAGCTTTATTACAGCGCTTTACCTTATTTTAGTTCATGTTTATTACAGATTTATTACAGCTCTTTAACTTTATTACAGCTCATGCGTATTACAGATTTATTACAGCTCTTTAACTTTATTACAGCTCATGCATATTACAGATTTATTACAGCTCTTTACCTTTATTATAGTTCATGTGTATTACAGCTTTATTACAGCTCTTTAACTTTATTACAGAGTTATTATTAAACTAAACATACAGAAAAAGAATAACTATGGCTGTAGAGGGTGAAGGGTTAAATTAGCCCACAGTGCGGAGAGGATGTTGATGTTGATGCTGATAAAGGAAAAAGCCCCGCCCCCTTTTCTTCCATCAGATTATGCAATCAGCAGAGCCCACTTCCTCTCCTCCGGTCACTCTCGGGTCATGTCCATCCACCTGCTCTCCGTCCAGCAGCACTCCCAACATCCTCACACAGCACTCTCACTGTACACGCCCACTACACACACCAACCGTTACCTATTACTGTCAATCCAGCTGTAACTCATCATTACTGATATATAATCACATCATTACTGATATACAACCACATCATTACTGATATACAACCACATTATTACTGATATATAATCACATCATTACTGATATATAATCACATTTTAACTTATATATAATCACATCATTACTGATATATAATCACATCATTACTGATATACAACCACATCATTACTGATATATAATCACATCATTACTGATATATAATCACATCATTACTGATATATAATTACATCATTACTGATATATAATCACATCATTACTGATATATAATCACATCATTACTGATATACAACCACATCATTACTGATATATAATTACATCATTACTGATATATAATCACATCATTACTGATATATAATCACATCATTACTGATATACAACCACATCATTACTGATATACAACCACATTATTACTGATATATAATCACATCATTACTGATATATAATCACATTATTACTGATATACAACCACATCATTACTGATATATAATCACATCATTACTGATATATAATCACATCATTACTGATATATAATCACATTTTAACTTATATATAATCACATCATTACTGATATATAATCACATTATTAATGATATACAACCACATCATTACTGATATATAATCACATCATTACTGATATATAATCACATCATTACTGATATTTAATCACATCATTACTGATGCACAACCACATCATTACTGATATACAACCACATCATTACTGATGTACAACCACATCATTACTGATATATAATTACATCATTACTGATATACAATCACATCATTACTTTTATATAATCACATCATTACTGATATATAATCACATCCTTACTGATATATAATCACATCATTACTGATATATAATCACATTTTAACTTATATATAATCATATCATTAATGATATATAATCACATCATTACTGATATATAATCATATCATTAATGATATATAATCACATCATTACTGATATATAATTACATCATTACTGATATAGAATCACATCATTACTGATATATAATCACATCATCACTGATATACAACCACATCATTACTGATGTACAACCACATCATTACTCATATATAATCACATTTTAACTTATATATAATCACATCATTACTGATATATAATCACATCATTACTAATGTATAATCACATCATTACTGATATATAATCACATCATTACTGATATATAATCACATCATTACTAATGTATAATCACATCATTATTGATATATAATCACATCATTACTGATATATAATCACATCATTACTTATATATATAAAATTACATCATTACTGATATATAATCACATCATCAGTGATATATAATCACATTTTTACTGATATATAATCACATCTCGACTTATATATAATCACGTCATTACTTATATATAATCACACCATTACTTTTATAAAATTACACCATTACTGATACATAATTACATTATCACTTATATATAATCACATTGTTACTTATAAATAATTACACCACTACTGATACATAATCACATCATTACTTATATATAAAATCACATCTTATATATAATCACATTGTTACTTATATATAATTGTCATCCCTTATATATAACTATAACGTTACTTATATATAATTACACCATTACTGATACATAATTACATCATTACTTATATATAATTACACTAATAATTATATATAACCACATCAATACTTATGTATAATCACATCTTTACTCATATATAATTACATCATCACTTATACATAATCACATCTTTACTTATATATAATCACATCATTACTTATATATAATTACATCATCACTTATGCATAATCACATCTTTACTTATATATAATAACATCTTTACTTATATATAATTACACCATTAATTATATATCACCACATCAATACTTATGTATAATCACATCTTTACTCATATATAATTACATCATCACTTATACATAATCACATCTTTACTTATATATAATCACATCATTACTTATATATAATTACATCATCACTTATGCATAATCACATCTTTACTTATATATAATCACATCTTTACTTATATATAATTACACCATTAATTATATATCACCACATCAATACTTATATATAATCACACCTATTTTTATATTGAATTACAACATTACTATAATCACATCTTATATATATAATTACATTGTTAATTACACTACGCTTCACTTACACTTACACTACACTTACATTAGACTACACTTCACTTCACTTACACTACACTTCACTTCACTTACACTACACTACACTACACTTACACTACACTTCACTTACACTACACTTCACTTACACTACACTTCACTTACACTACACTACACTACACTACACTTCACTTCACTTACACTACACTTCACTTTACTTACACTACACTACACTACACTTCACTTCACTTACACTACACTTCACTTTACTTACACTACACTACACTTCACTTCACTTACACTACACTTCACTTCACTTACACTACACTTCACTTTACTTACACTACACTACACTTCACTTACACTACACTTCACTTCACTTACACTACACTACACTACACTTCACTTCACTTACACTACACTTCACTTACACTACACTACACTACACTTCACTTCACTTCACTTACACTACACTACACTTCACTTCACTTCACTTACACTACACTTCACTTCACTTTACTTACACTACACTACACTTCACTTCACTTCACTTACACTACACTACACTACACTTCACTACACTACACTTCACTTACACTACACTACACTTCACTTACACTACACTTCACTTCACTACACTTCACTTCACTTACACTACACTACACTTCACTTCACTTACACTACACTTCACTTACACAACACTACACTTCACATCACTTCACTTACACTACACTTCACTTACACTACAGTTCACTTACACTACACTACACTTCACTTCACTTACACTACACTTCACTTCACTTCACTTCACTTACACTACACTTCACTTCACTTCACTTACACTACACTTCACTTCACTTCACTTTACTTACACTACACTACACTTCACTTCACTTACACTACACTTCACTTTACTTACACTACACTACACTTCACTTACACTACACTTCACTTCACTTACACTACACTACACTACACTTCACTTCACTTACACTACACTACACTTCACTTCACTTCACTTCACTTCACTTACACTACACTACACTACACTTCACTACACTTCACTTACACTACACTTCACTTTACTTACACTACACTACACTTCACTTCACTTCACTTCACTTACACTACACTTCACTTCACTTACACTACACTACACTTCACTTACACTTCACTTCACTTACACTACACTACACTTCACTTCACTACACTACACTTCACTTACACTACACTACACTTCACTTACACTACACTTCACTTCACTTCACTTCACTTCACTTCACTTCACTTCACTACACTTCACTTCACTTACACTACAGTTCACTTACACTACACTACACTTCACTTCACTTACACTACACTTCACTTACACAACACTACACTTCACTTCACTTCACTTACACTACACTTCACTTACACTACAGTTCACTTCACTTACACTACACTTCACTTCACTTTACTTACACTACACTTCACTTCACTTACACTACACTTACACTACACTTCACTTACACTACACTTCACTTTACTTTACTTACACTACACTTCACTTCACTTCACTTCACTTCACTTACACTACACTTCACTTCACTTCACTTACACTTCACTTCACTTCACTTCACTTCACTTACACTACACTTCACTTCACTTCACTTTACTTACACTACACTTCACTTACACTACACTTCACTTACACTACACTTCACTTTACTTACACTACACTTCACTTACTCTACACTTCACTTACACTACACTACACTTCACTACACTTCACTTACACTACACTTCACTTTACTTACACTACACTACACTACACTTCACTACACTTCACTTACACTACACTTCACTTTACTTACACTACACTACACTACACTACACTTCCCTTACACTACACTTCACTTACACTACACTACACTTCACTTCACTTACACTACACTTCACTTTACTTACACTACACTACACTACACTTCACTTACACTACAATTCACTTACACTACACTACACTTCACTTACACTACACTACACTACACTTCACTTACACTACACTTCACTTACACTACACTACACTTCACTTACACTACACTTCACTTCACTTCACTTCACTACACTTCACTTCACTTACACTACACTTACACTACACTACACTTCACTTCACTTCACTTACACTACACTACACTTCACTTCACTTCACTTCACTTCACTTACACTACACTTCACTTCACTTCACTTACACTACACTACACTTCACTTACACTACACTTCATTTACACTACACTTCACTTACACTACACTTCACTTCACTTCACTTCACTTCACTTACACTACACTTCACTTACACTACACTACACTACACTTCACTTCACTTCACTTCACTTCACTTACACTACACTACACTTCACTTACACTACACTACACTACACTTCACTTCACTTCACTTCACTTACACTACACTACACTTCACTTACACTACACTACACTTCACTTACACTTTACTACACTAGTCAGTAGAAATCTATTGAGGGAGCTCAGAGTTCTTGTTCCTCGTTGATGTTAAAGGACAGAAGATAAACAGAAGGTGTATGTTAAGTCACGCTATTGTAATGTGAAGGCCATGTGTTCCTCGGGGGCTCTGGTGGCTTGTCCGTGTCCCCTCCTGACCTCTCGAAGACCCTGCATTGTTCAGCTGCAGCAGCTCTAAACCTTTACACGCAGAAACAGAGGAAACGACAGACAAGCCTAGCACAGCACCCACAGCGTCTACCGCGGTCTCTGTGTGCGGTGGGTTTCGGGTGTAGCGACACTACGTCATCTATCAAGTTTCCAAAAGGACCGAGGTGGATCATTTTCAGCACTGCAGTGACACTGACGTGGATGTGGTCTGTTAGTGTGTGTTGTGCTGGTGTGAGTGGATCAGATACAAATCAAATGAACTACAGTCTGTACTTATATATAATTGCATCTTTACTTATATATACTATTATTTTTATTTATATATACTTACATTGTTACTTATATATAATCACATCATTACTTATAATCACATTATTGCTTATATATAATTACATCTTTACATACACTGTTTCACTTACACTTACACTACACTATACTTACACTACTCTTCACTTACACTACACTTATATTAAACTACACTTACACTACACTTAAACTACACTATACTTACACTACGCTTCACTTACACTACACTTACACTATACTTACACTACGCTTCACTTATACTACACTTATATTAAACTATACTTACACTACGCTTCACTTATACTACACTTACACTATAGTTACACTACGCTTCACTTACACTACACTTATATTAAACTATACTTACACTACACTTCACTTACACTACACTTACACTATACTTACACTACGCTTCACTTATACTACACTTATATTACACTATACTTACACTACGCTTCACTTATACTACACTTACACTATAGTTACACTACGCTTCACTTACACTACACTTATATTAAACTATACTTACACTATGCTTCACTTATACTACACTTACACTATAGTTACACTACGCTTCACTTACACTACACTTATATTAAACTATACTTACACTACGCTTCACTTACACTACACTTATATTAAACTATACTTACACTACGCTTCACTTACACTACACTTACATTAAACTATACTTACACTACGCTTCACTTATACTACACTTATATTACACTATACTTACACTACGCTTCACTTACACTACACTTACACTATACTTACACTACTCTTCACTTACACTACACTTATATTACACTATACTTACACTACGCTTCACTTACACTACCTTACACTATAGTTACACTACGCTTCACTTACTACTACACTTATATTAAACTATACTTACACTATGCTTCACTTACACTACACTTACACTATAGTTACACTACGCTTCACTTACACTACACTTATATTAAACTATACTTACACTACGCTTCACTTACACTACACTTATATTAAACTATACTTACACTACGCTTCACTTACACTACACTTACATTAAACTATACTTACACTACGCTTCACTTACACTACACTTACACTATACTTACACTACGCTTCACTTATACTACACTTATATTAAGCTATACTTACACTACGCTTCACTTATACTACACTTATATTACACTATACTTACACTACGCTTCACTTATACTACACTTATATTAAACTATACTTACACTACGCTTCACTTACACTACACTTATATTACACTATACTTACACTACGCTTCACTTACACTACACTTATATTAAGCTATACTTACACTACGCTTCACTTACACTACACTTACACTATACTTACACTACGCTTCACTTACACTACACTTATATTAAACTATACTTACACTACGCTTCACTTACACTACACTTATATTACACTATACTTACACTACGCTTCACTTACACTACACTTATATTGAACTATACTTACACTATGCTTCACTTATACTACACTTATATTAAACTATACTTACACTACGCTTCACTTACACTACACTTACATTAAACTATACTTACACTACGCTTCACTTATACTACACTTATATTAAACTATACTTACACTACGCTTCACTTACACTACACTTACATTAAACTATACTTACACTACGCTTCACTTATACTACACTTATATTAAACTATACTTACACTACGCTTCACTTACACTACACTTATATTAAAACTATACTTACACTACGCTTCACTTACACTACACTTACACTATAGTTACACTACCTTCACTTACACTACACTTATATTAAGCTATACTTACACTATGCTTCACTTATACTACACTTACACTATACTTACACTACGCTTCACTTACACTACACTTATATTAAACTATACTTACACTATGCTTCACTTACACTACACTTATATTAAGCTATACTTACACTATGCTTCACTTACACTACACTTATATTAAACTATACTTACACTACGCTTCACTTACACTACACTTATATTACACTATACTTACACTACGCTTCACTTACACTACACTTATATTAAGCTATACTTACACTACGCTTCACTTACACTATACTATACTTACACTACTCTTCACTTACACTACACTATACTTACATTACTCTTCACTTACACTACACTATACTTACACTACTCTTCACTTACACTACACTATACTTACACTACTCTTCACTTACACTACACTATACTTACACTACGCTTCACTTACACTACACTTCACTTATACTACACTTATATTAAGCTATACTTACACTACGCTTCACTTACACTACACTTATATTAAGCTATACTTACACTATGCTTCACTTATACTACACTTACACTATACTTACACTACTCTCCCCTTACACTACACTATACTTACACTACTCTTCACTTGCACTACACTATACTTACACTACGCTTCACTTACACTACACTATACTTACACTACGCTTCACTTACACTACACTTCACTTATACTACACTTATATTAAGCTATACTTACACTATGCTTCACTTATACTACACTTACACTATACTTACACTACTCTTCACTTACACTACACTATACTTACACTACTCTTCACTTACACTACACTATACTTACACTACGCTTCACTTACACTACACTTCACTTATACTACACTTATATTAAGCTATACTTACACTACGCTTCACTTATACTACACTTACACTATACTTACACTACTCTTCACTTACACTACACTATACTTACACTACGCTTCACTTACACTACACTTCACTTATACTACACTTATATTAAGCTATACTTACACTATGCTTCACTTATACTACACTTACACTATACTTACACTACTCTTCACTTACACTACACTATACTTACACTACTCTTCACTTACACTACACTATACTTACACTACGCTTCACTTACACTACACTTCACTTATACTACACTTATATTAAGCTATACTTACACTACGCTTCACTTATACTACACTTACACTATACTTACACTACGCTTCACTTACACTACACTTATATTAAACTATACTTACACTACGCTTCACTTACACTACACTTACACTATACTTACACTACTCTTCACTTACACTACACTTATATTACACTATACTTACACTACGCTTCACTTATACTACACTTACACTATACTTACACTACGCTTCACTTACACTACACTTATATTAAGCTATACTTACACTATGCTTCACTTATACTACACTTACACTATACTTACACTACGCTTCACTTACACTACACTTATATTAAGCTATACTTACACTATGCTTCACTTACACTACACTTATATTAAGCTATACTTACACTACGCTTCACTTACACTACACTTATATTAAGCTATACTTACACTATGCTTCACTTATACTACACTTACACTATACTTACACTACGTTTCACTTACACTACACTTATATTAAGCTATACTTACACTACGCTTCACTTACACTACACTTATATTACACTATACTTACACTACGCTTCACTTACACTACACTTACATTAAACTATACTTACACTACGCTTCACTTACACTACACTTATATTAAACTATACTTACACTACGCTTCACTTACACTACACTTACATTAAACTATACTTACACTACGCTTCACTTATACTACACTTATATTAAACTATACTTACACTACGCTTCACTTACACTACACTTATATTAAACTTTACTTACACTACGCTTCACTTACACTACACTTATATTAAGCTATACTTACACTATGCTTCACTTATACTACACTTACACTAAACTTACACTACGCTTCACTTACACTACACTTATATTAAACTATACTTACACTACGCTTCACTTACACTACACTTATATTAAACTATACTTACACTACTCTTCACTTACACTACACTTACATTAAACTATACTTACACTATGCTTCACTTACACTACACTTATATTAAACTATACTTACACTACGCTTCACTTACACTACACTTATATTAAGCTATACTTACACTACGCTTCACTTACACTATACTATACTTACACTACTCTTCACTTACACTACACTATACTTACATTACTCTTCACTTACACTACACTATACTTACACTGCTCTTCACTTACACTACACTATACTTACACTACTCTTCACTTACACTACACTATACTTACACTACGCTTCACTTACACTACACTATACTTACACTACGCTTCACTTACACTACACTTCACTTATACTACACTTATATTAAGCTATACTTACACTATGCTTCACTTATACTACACTTACACTATACTTACACTACTCTTCACTTACACTACACTATACTTACACTACGCTTCACTTACACTACACTTCACTTATACTACACTTATATTAAGCTATACTTACACTATGCTTCACTTATACTACACTTACACTATACTTACACTACTCTTCACTTACACTACACTATACTTACACTACGCTTCACTTACACTACACTTCACTTATACTACACTTATATTACACTATACTTACACTACGCTTCACTTACACTACACTTATATTAAACTATACTTACACTACACTTCACTTACACTACACTTACACTATACTTACACTACACTTCACTTATACTACACTTATATTACACTATACTTACACTACACTTCACTTATACTACACTTACACTATACTTACACTACGCTTCACTTATACTACACTTATATTAAACTATACTTACACTACGCTTCACTTATACTACACTTACACTATACTTACACTACGCTTCACTTACACTACACTTACATTAAACTATACTTACACTACGCTTCACTTACACTACACTTATATTAAGCTATACTTACACTACGCTTCACTTATACTACACTTACACTATACTTACACTACGCTTCACTTACACTACACTTATATTAAGCTATACTTACACTATGCTTCACTTACACTACACTTATATTAAGCTATACTTACACTACGCTTCACTTACACTACACTTATATTAAACTATACTTACACTACGCTTCACTTACACTACACTTATATTGAACTATACTTACACTACGCTTCACTTACACTACACTTATATTAAACTATACTTACACTACGCTTCACTTACACTACACTTATATTAAACTATACTTACACTACGCTTCACTTACACTACACTTATATTAAACTATACTTACACTACGCTTCACTTACACTACACTTACATTACACTATACTTACACTACGCTTCACTTATACTACACTTATATTAAACTATACTTACACTACGCTTCACTTACACTACACTTATATTAAACTATACTTACACTACGCTTCACTTACACTACACTTACACTATAGTTACACTACCTTCACTTACACTACACTTATATTAAGCTATACTTACACTATGCTTCACTTATACTACACTTACACTATACTTACACTACGCTTCACTTACACTACACTTATATTAAACTATACTTACACTACGCTTCACTTACACTACACTTATATTAAACTATACTTACACTACGCTTCACTTACACTACACTTATATTAAGCTATACTTACACTACGCTTCACTTACACTACACTTATATTAAACTATACTTACACTACGCTTCACTTATACTACACTTATATTAAGCTATACTTACACTACGCTTCACTTACACTACACTTATATTAAGCTATACTTACACTACGCTTCACTTACACTATACTATACTTACACTACTCTTCACTTACACTACACTATACTTACATTACTCTTCACTTACACTACACTATACTTACACTACTCTTCACTTACACTACACTATACTTACACTACTCTTCACTTACACTACACTATACTTACACTACGCTTCACTTACACTACACTATACTTACACTACGCTTCACTTACACTACACTTCACTTATACTACACTTATATTAAGCTATACTTACACTATGCTTCACTTATACTACACTTACACTATACTTACACTACTCTTCACTTACACTACACTATACTTACACTACTCTTCACTTACACTACACTATACTTACACTACGCTTCACTTACACTACACTTCACTTATACTACACTTATATTAAACTATACTTACACTACGCTTCACTTACACTACACTTATATTAGACTATACTTACACTACGCTTCACTTACACTACACTTACACTACACTATACTTACACTATGCTTCACTTACACTACACTTACACTATGCTTCACTTATACTACACTTACACTATGCTTCACTTACACTATACTATACTTACACTACTCTTCACTTACACTACACTTACATTAAACTATACTTACACTACTCTTCACTTACACTACACTATACTTACACTACGCTTCACTTACACTACACTATACTTACACTACTCTTCACTTACATTTCACTATACTTACACTACGCTTCACTTACACTACACTACACTTATATTGCACTACACTTACACTTACATTACAGTTCTAAAACGTCTGGCTGGTAGTGTTCTAAAACATTTAACCAGTAGTCTACATGTATGTATGTAATAATAATAATATTATCTCTCAATATAAGTATAAATACATAGTGCTATATGATCTAAACCCTAATCTTTCTAATATATGAGGAATATGGTGTTGGTCTTGTGGATCAGCTCTGCTGTTCTTGGCGGCTCTCAGAGCGACTGCAGTGAAAAGGTGCTTCAGTAAAAAATGTGTACAAGGGTTTTAATAATAGAGGCCATTTTCCTGCTAGCGTCGCTAATAGGCTTGTTTAGCGCTTGTGGGTCACACGGGTGATTCAGCCAGCAAGTGAAAGAGGGGAGAAAAGAGAGAGAGAAAGAAAGCGAGAGTGAATACAGGGGTGATTTTCTCCTGAATAACAGCTAATCTGGTCTTATTGTTGTGGAGGCTAACGCCTCTGGATGCTACATGGAGGGCAGGGCCGAGTCGGGCTCCTAGCTCATGCTAACGGCTCCAGAAAGGAAACTCTTCACGCGTCAGATTTGCGAGACGGTTCGTCACCACAGAAGCAGCAACACGAACAGAGCGGCAGCGCTCGCCTGTAGATCATCTGCTCTGCTTCATATCTGGAAGAAAACTGAACTGACCCTCCACCCCAAACCTAAAGCCACTGCTGACCCGCCCCTACACTGACTGATGACCATCTTCATGTAATGGACACATACCTGAGCGCCGTGATACCTGAGCATCAGATTCATTTAGTACTGTTCACCACCTGGGAAGAATTAGACCTCCGCAGTTAACCCCTCTGTACAGTGACACACCCACAATACACACACACTATTGAACGCACACAGTAGGGGGAGGTGAAACACCCACCTAAACACACACATACTAGTGAACACGCACACTAGTGAACACACACAGTAGGGGGAGGTGAAACACCCACCTAAACACACACATACTAGTGAACACGCACACTAGTGAACACACACAGTAGGGGCAGTGAAACACCCACCTAAACACACACATACTAGTGTACACACACTTGTGAACACACACACTAGTGAACACACACAGTAGGTGGCAGTGAAACACCCATGTAAACACATACACTAGTAAACACACACAGTAGGTGGCAGTGAAACACCCACATAAATACACACACACTAGTGAAGGCATAAAGTAGGGGGCAGTGAAACAGCCATGTAGATACACACATTGGTGAACACACACACTAGGAGGCAGTGACACACCCACACACACACACACTAGTGAACACACACACTAGGAGGCAGTGAACACCCACATACACACACACTAGTGAACACCCACATACACACACACTAGTGAACACACACACTAGGAAGCAGCGAACACCCATGTAAAGACACACATTAGTGAACACACACACTAGGTGGCAGTAAAAAACACACACATAAGCACACACACACTAGTGAATGCACACAGTAGGGGAAAGTGAAACACCCACATAAACACACACACACTAGTGAACGCACACAGTAGGGGCAGTGAAACACCCATGTAAACACATAGACTAGTAAACACACACACTAGGAGGCAGTGAGACACCCACATAAACACACACATACTAGTGTACACACACTTGTGAACACACACACTAGTGAACACACACAGTAGGTGGCAGTGAAACACCCATGTAAACACATACACTAGTAAACACACACACTAGGAGGCAGTGAAACACCCACATAAACACACACATACTAGTGTACACACACTTGTGAACACACACACTAGTGAACACACACAGTAGGTGGCAGTGAAACACCCATGTAAACACATACACTAGTAAACACACACACTAGGTGGCAGTGAAACACCCACATAAATACACACACACTAGTGAAGGCACAAAGTAGGGGGCAGTGAAACAGCCATGTAGATACACACATTGGTGAACACACACACTAGGTGGCAGTAAAAAACACACACATAAGCACACACACACTAGTGAACGCACACAGTAGGGGGAAGTGAAACACCCACATAAACACACACACACACTAGTGAACGCACACAGTAGGGGCAGTGAAACACCCATGTAAACACATACACTAGTAAACACACACACTAGGTGGCAGTGAAACACCCACATAAACACACACACACTAGTGAACACACACACTAGGAGGCAGTGAACACCCACATACACACACACAAGTGAACACACACACTAGAAGGCAGTGAACACCCACATACACACACACTAGTGAACACACACACACACTAGTAGGCAGTGACACACCCACAATACACAAATAAACATATTAGGACGCAGTGAAACACCCACATAAAAACACACACACACATACACAAGTTAAACACACACACTAGGAGGCAGTGACACACCTACAACACACACACACACACACACACACACTAGAAAGCAAAAAACACCCACATACACACACACTAATAAACACCCACATATACACACACTAGTGGGCACACCCATGGGCACATGCTGTGAACACACACACTAGGGGGCAGTGAAACACCCACATGAACACACACATATGCACACAAACACACTAGTGAACACACACACTAGGGGCAGTAAAACATCCACATACACACACACTGGTGAACACACACATTAGTGAAACACACACATAAACACACACTAATGAACACACACATGTACACAAACACACTAGTGAACACACACACACACTAGAGGGCAGTGAAACACCCACATACACACACACACAGGGCACACACTGTTAACACACACACTAGGGGGCAGTAAAAACTCTCACATACACGCACACTAGTAAACACCCACATACACACATACTAGTGAACACACAAATGGGGAACATGCTGTCAACACACACACTAGGGGGCAGTAAGACACCCACATAACCACACACAAAAACACACAAACACACTAGTGAACACACACACATGCACACAATACACAAATAAACATACTAGGACGCAGTGAAACCCACACACACAAAAGTGAACACACACAATAGGAGGCAGTGACACACCCACATACACAGACACACTAGTGAACACACACTAGGAGGCAGTGACACACCTACAACACACACACACACATACACACACACTAGGAGGCAGTAAACACCCACATACACACACACTAATAAACACCCACATATACACACACTAGTGGGCACACCAATGGGCACATGCTGTGAACACACACATTAGGGGGCAGTGAAACACCCACATGAACACACACATATGCACACAAACACACTAGTGAACACACACACTAGGGGGCAGTAAAACAGCCACATACACACACATACACACACACTAGTGAACACACACATTAGTGAAACACACACATGTACACAAACACACTAGTGAACACACACACACACACACACACACACACACTAGAGGGCAGTGAAACACCCACATACACACACACACACAGGGCACACACTGTCAACACACACACTAGGGGGCAGTAAAAACACTCACATACACGCACACTAGTAAACACCCACATACACACACACTAGTGAACACACAAATGGGGAACATGCTGTCAACACACACACTAGGGGGCAGTAAAACACCCACATAAACACACACACACACACACACACACACACACACACACACACACACACACATGCACACAAACACACTAGTGAACACACACACATGCACACAAGCACACTGGTGAGCACACTTGCCCGAAGTGGTGAGCAGTCCTATCCACAGTACCTGGGGGGCAGCCGGGGGTTAGGTGTTTTGTTTAAGGGTGCTATGGTCGCAGCCTGGTGGTTCAGGGAATCAAACCAGAGACCTTCTGGTCAAAGGCTGGTTTCCCAACATCCAGCTGACTGATCTCACTTTCCTGAATACAGTCCTCAAGCTCAGGTTCAACTTCTCTTCATACTGAACCTTCAACACTGAAGCTGATCTGGACCCTGTAGCTGTGATCTCAGGTGTCCTCTGTAGGGAAGTTACTTCTACTGAAGGAAGCTTCTACAATATTCCTAGTTTCTAAGATTTTCTTACAGTGGATTACTGAGAAGATTCCAACTAAGAGTGGTTGGCATGAGATATTAACAGACTGAATTCCACTGGAGTGACCAACCTGTGCACTTCACTCTGAAAGTTTTATAGAGTTTCGGAACCTTGTATTAACTCTATTGAGCCAAATGTAGCAACCATTTAAAAATAGGATTTCACTGATTCCAGGCACCAGCCGGATTTGTAACAAGACTCAAACCATGCTGGGTAATTCAATTATTTTATTATTTTTTTTTTTTTTATCTTCCTATGTGCTGAGCTTGTTGAAATTGTTTAACTGTGAAATACTGACTTTGGACATTTAGTATTTTATTTATAAAATATTTTATTCAACATTTTATGTTTAGTGTAAATAGTTCTAAAGTAAAAACCCATTTAAAAAAAATAAATAATAATAATAATAAAACTCTCTGCATAAAACCGTGCAGATAATACAAACTCCAACGCTGCACTGGAGACCCCTCTGGTGGAAATGTGTAATTACACACCACAAGCAGAAGATAGATTTGTAGTGATATAGATAGAACTAAAGTGATAGATATATAGATAGATATAAAGATATAAAATTGTAGAGATAGATAAATATATGGTTATAGAGTTGTAGTGATAGATATATAGATAGAATTGTAGTGATATATTTATTGATAGACAGATATATATATATATATAGAGAGAGAGAGAGAGAGAATTGTAGATATATACATATATATAGAACTGTAGAGATAGATATATAGATAGATGGATAGATAGAATTGTAGTGAAAGATAGAATTGTTGTGATAGATGGATTACTAGATAGAAGTGTAGTGATAGATAGATTAGACAGTGATAGATAAAACTGCAGTGATAGATAGATAGATAGATAGAACTGTAGTGATAGATAGATAGATAGATAGATAGATAGATAGATAGATAGATAGATAGATAGAAGTGTAGTGATGAATATACTGAGATAGACAGAATCGTAATGATAGACAATTGACAGATTGTATTATAGTGACGGATAGATAGAATTGTAGTGATAGATAGATATAGAATTGTAGTGATAGATACATAGATAGATATAGAATTGTAGTGATAGATAGATAGATAGATAGATAGTATTGTAGTGATAGATACATAGATATAGAATTCTAGTGATAGATAGATGCATAGGTAGATATAGAATTCTAGTAATAGATAGATAGATATATAGATAGATAGTATTGTAGTGATAGATAGACAGATACATAGATACAGAATTGTAGTGATAGATAGATAGTATTGTAGTGATAGATACATAGATAGATATAGAATTGTAGTGATAGATGCATAGGTAGATATAGAATTCTAGTAATAGATAGATAGATAGATAGATAGATAGATAGATAGATAGATAGTATTGTAGTGATAGATAGACAGATACATAGATACAGAATTGTAGTGATAGATAGATAGATAGATAGATAGATAGATAGATAGATAGATAGATAGATAGATATAGATAGATAGATGTAAGCTGTATTCAAAGCAAGAAACACTTTTATTGAAAAAACGTTTTAATTTAATAATGAAATGATCATCCAAACAAAATCAAAACAACAATAACTTACAATCTGGACGTACACATTAATAAACGGAGGGACATTTTCATTTAACTTAATTTAACAGACGGTATATTATAACCACATAAACACTGAAGGGGAATTCCTCTAGAATTAGACTTTTTCTGAAGTCAAAGCTGTGCACAGTGGTGGTGAAGGGAACCAGACGTCCAGCTCTAAAAGCTCCTCCAGAGAGTTACTACAGTAGATGCTTATAAACACACTGTCTGATCAAATTCTATGTATTCCATCCTATTTTATCTCAGCAGCTAGAATTACCTTATGTTCAGTTAATATATTTTATATTTCAAATTTTTTTAATAATATTTTAACTTATAAGATGATTTACTTTTGGTTCAAGCTAATTTCTTAATATACGCAAACATATTTACCAACACGCTAAACAAGCTAAAACAAGCTAAACAAGTTACACAACTCTATAATAAACTTCTAATGTTGCATTGTGGTGGAGGGACGCCGTCAGGACGATGTACAGTACAATACCCCTCAAAGAAAACGTATTATTTTTAAGTTATTATTTTATTATTTGTTACTATTTTATTATTAATTCAACATTAATTCAAACACATGCACCTCTATTTCTTGTTGATTTTTACTTTTCTACACTGTTCAAACGAGACAGCTGTTGTTTATCAGTATGTTTACACTTCATGATGAACGGACCAATAGAAATGCTTCAAAATAGCTTGGTGAGAATTCTGGTTCCATAGACTTACATTGAAAGTAAAGACGGTTTGTGGCCTCTCCTGTAAAGTTACTATTTTTGAGATACTTGTTTCTCGTAGGACAGCCATCATATATATATATATATATATATATATATATATATATATATATATATATATATATATATATATATATATACACACACTCAGACGACACGGGTAGATGTTGTGGATGGTAAGTGAAACGAAAGAAACGATGTTGAAGTTTCGCTACAATCAAGTTTATGTAGTATCAACAAACGCAGTTCTAAGAGAACGCCAACCGAAAGCTCTCAAAGCGCCAAAGTTCCTACAGTGGAAGCCGACGTTCCACGGATACCGGCCTCCGATTGGCTGCCGCAACGTGGACACAAGTCGACGTGGCATCCGGATCAGCCCCAAATTCTGACTTCCATCAAACATAATTAGGGCTTCTGGAAAGATCCAATAAGCTTCTCCTGTGATTTCATACCACCATTGTTCTGGACGCGAGTGGAAACGTCTCAGGAACGTCTGGCCGTCTCAGGGAAAATCCTGCCGGCGGAGCAAACGTACACAAACCGGGCCGGCGAGGCTTTCAACGCCTGCCAGCAGGGCTGGTGACTCAGGCCTGGAGGGGCTGCTGATTAGTGACTGCTAGTTAATGTCTGCAAATATAGGCCAGTCGAATGTAAATATCCCACATCGCTAGCTTTTCATTCACGGCGCTCCGCGCCAACGTTCCGCCAAGCCCTCTCATCACCGTGTTTAAAGAACTCTCCAGCGTTTTCCCAAGCTAATCTCCGCCGACCGCACCACAGCCCCTGTACCGGAGCTCGTTCCTGCGCTTGGAAAAGGAGCTGGCGTCTCCAAAACGACAACTTTACAGGAGAGGGAGAAAACCTACTTCGCTTACAATACAAGTCTATGGAACCAGACGTCTTTCCCGGGAATTCTGGGTCCTTTCTGTCGCTACACTTGTCGTGAAATTTGCACCCGAGGTAAAGGACGACAGACGCTTTCCAATGATGGTCAAACGTGAGAAACGATAAAAATTGGGGTTACGAGGTCTACGATTAGCCAGTTGGCTGAATTGACCATACAGGAGCTCCACTTCCAGACTGTAGTTCATCTGATTCTCTGTATACTTTATTACTCTGTTCTTTAATGATCAGGACCCCCACAGGACCACCACAGAGCAGATACTATTAGGGAGGTAGATCACTGGACTGAGAATCATCGTCCACCAACCAACACTACCCAGACGACCGTGTCCTGTTGTCTCTGACTTTACATCTAGCAAGTAGTAGGAATGTCTAATAGAGTGGACAGTGAGTGGACACAGTATCAGTGTATCTGCTCTGTGGTGGTCCTGTGGGGGTCCTGATCATTAAAGAACAGAGTAATAAAGTATACAGAGAATCAGATGAACTCCAGTCTGGAAGAGGAGCTCCTGTATGGTCAGTGGAGCTGGTAACAATGGATAGTGTGTGTAGATACAAGCAGGTGGAACACCGTCTGATGATGTCACCGTCTGATGTGCCTGGTTTACTTTCCTACTAGTTGATTTTTTAATGTATTAACTGATTCTGGATCAGCACATGCACTCCAGTCAGCCAGGATTCCCAACGACATCCGATCGATATTAGTATATTAGCATCAGACGTATCAGACTGGTGTTTATTGCTCTTTGGAAGGTCAGAATATATATATATATATATATATATATATATATATATATATATATATATATATCATCACTATCCAGACAAAAACATATACAGGGTGGGCCATATGTATATGAATACACCTTAATGAAATGGGAATGGTTGGTGATATTAACTTGGATTGGACTGGATTGGTCAACGTGAGAAACTTGTAAATAACTCATGAAAGAATATAGTTACGTCAAAACCAAGCACACCATTGTTTTTCTTGTGAAATTCCCAATAAGATTGACGGGTCACATGACCCTCTTCCCATTGAAAAAACAAAAGTTGGATCCAAAATGGCCGACTTCAAAATGACCGCCATGGTCACCACCCATCTTAAAAAGTTTTGCCCCTCCCATACCAACCATTCCCATTTTATTATATATGTATCCATATGAATGGCCCACCCTGTATATCAATTTTGGCCGATTTTTACTTTTTCGAGACCATTTGAACTCGACAGCTGCCGTTTACGTTGTCCATCAACCACCTGATGAACGGACCAATAGAAATGCTCCAAAATAGCTTGGACGAAATTCTGGTTCCACTGGCTTACATTGAAAGTAAAGACAGTTTTTGGTCTGTCCTGTAAAGTGGCCATTTTTCTTTGGACAGCGACTATTTTTAGATATTTACTAATTAAAAACGTGCCAGAACTTTTGCACAAACCTTATTTGATGTATTATTTTCGCACCTTTATGTTACACTCAGTAAATAAACAGTTATTGTGTATTAAAATGTGTACAAGTGTGAGGACACTCAAAACATCAACAACAACATGGATTTTCAGCAATTTATATATTTATATATATATATATATATATCCTGTACTCCAGTGCCGCCCGGTAGTAGCTGGAGCACAGACCACCCTCCAGGCCTCATGGTGACCTTCTCTGAGTCGGCTTCCTTCCCTGGACTGACAGTTAAAGGTAAACATATATAAACAGATACGCCTGTTTGGTTTACTCGTCTTCTCCTCCTTCGTCAACACAACACAACATCTTCCTCAACACAATAACAAAACTATCTTCTCTCCTCCCTCCACCCATCTCTCAGTCACACTCCTTCGCTCCTCAGTCCTGTTTCCCTTCTCTCGTCTGCCGCGATCCCTCGTTCCAGGCTGCGTAGACGAACAGCGCCAGGACGACGTGCACGGCGATCACGGCCACGATGGCAGCGTAGAAGTAGCTGTCGTTGCTGGAGTAGCCCAGTGACGCTGCGGGCACACGACACAGCCTGGTCATTACACTTCAAGGTGTCAGTATATATATATATATATATATATATATATATATATATATATATATATATATATATATATATATATATATATATATATATATACTGACATATATAGATCCTCTAGTCAGACTGGGAGGTCAGTGCAGACATACCTTCAAACAGATACGTCTTTGATGTAAAGTACAGTCCAATGGGAAGAGTTATCATCAGGATGGTGAAGAACAGCAGCGTCTTCAGTACAGACACCAGAGAGCCATCGTTTCTGATGAAGAGTGTGAGAGAGGGCGGGAGTGAAAGCGAAGAAAAGCAAATACATCAATGAATTCATTGATTAATGAATAACAAAGCCCACCCAAAGCTTTCAAGGCTTTTCGAATAGCTTTAAATGTTCCTCCCACCTTCAAGACGCATCATCAGAAGGGGTTCTTTCTGGGTCTTCAGTCAAGAAAACCTCACTCACTCAGACTACTGTTCTCAACAATGTCGTATCTAGAACAGATTTTTATTTCGTCCCCGTCAGGAACCTCTGACTGACCTGCTTGAAGTTCTGACCCTGTATGAGACACGGCTAGGCTTCAAAACGAAAGCCTTGACCTTCTGTGCTTTCTTTCTCCCCAAACAGTTCTAATAATTTCCAGTTGATTCAGTATCAGATTTAACTGTAATGAATGGCTAACGTTCAGCCGGCCATACGTAACCGCCCCCGCTTCGCCCAGTCCCGTATCACAGTTAACAGGGTTTGGAAAACTCAGTGTGGAGCTGGAGTTAAGCAGCTTTGGATTTGGATTGTTGGCGTTTTCTGTGGAAATGAAAGCTCATTAGTTTCGTTTACTGATCGTTCAGCGTTCAGGATCTTAAAATAACACGGACTTAGGCTGCTGTTACAACGAAGCCATACACACACACAAAATATTCTATACTTATGAAATCCAATCTAATAAAATCCAAACTCTGGTTTAAAATCGCGGTCCTCTCGTGGTGCATCATCATTAACACAAGCAAAGAAATTGGAAGAGGAAATACAGATTCTAATACTACAACCACAGTCCTATAATGACTATCCTATAATCACAGTCCTATAATCACAATCCAATACCCACAGTCCTATAATGACTATCCTATAATCACAGTCCTATAATCACAATCCAATACCCACAGTCCTATAATGACTATCCTATAATCACAGTCCTATAATCACAATCCAATACCCACAGTCCTATACCCACAGTCCTATAATCACAATCCAATACCCAAGGTCCTATAATTACTATCCTATAATCACAGTCCTATAATCACAAGCCAATACCCACAGTCCTATACCCACAGTCCTATAATCACAATCCAATACCCACAGTCCTATAATAACTATCCTGTACCCACAGTCCTATAATCACAATCCAATATCCACAGTCCTATACCCACAGTCCTATAATCACAATCCAATACCCACAGTCCTATAATAACTATCCTATACCCACAGTCCTATAATCACAATCCAATACCCACAGTCCTATAATCACAATCCAATACCCACAGTCCTATAATGACTTATCATGTTCCTATACCCACAGTCCTATAATCACAATCCAATACCCACAGTCCTATAATAACTATCCTGTACCCACAGTCCTATAATCACAATCCAATATCCACAGTCCTATACCCACAGTCCTATAATCACAATCCAATACCCACAGTCCTATAATAACTATCCTATACCCACAGTCCTATAATCACAATCCAATACCCACAGTCCTATAATCACAATCCAATACCCACAGTCCTATAATGACTTATCATGTTCCTATACCCACAGTCCTATAATCACAATCCAATACCCACAGTCCTATAATAACTATCCTGTACCCACAGTCCTATAATCACAATCCAATACCCACAGTCCTATAATCACAATCCAATACCCACAGTCCTATAATCACAATCCAATACCCACAGTCCTATAATAACTATCCTGTACCCACAGTCCTATAATCACAATCCAATACCCACAGTCCTATAATGACTTATCATGTTCCTATAACCACAGTCCTACACCTACAGTCCAATAATCATGTTCCTATAACCACAGTCCTACACCTACAGTCCAATAATCATGTTCCTATCACCACAGTCCTACACCTACAGTCCAATAATCATGTTCCTATAACCACAGTCCTACACCTACAGTCCAATAATCATGTTCCTATAACCACAGACCTACACCTACAGTCCAATAATCATGTTCCTATAACCACAGTCCTACACCTACAGTCCAATAATGTTCCTATAACCACAGACCTACACCTACAGTCCAATAATCATGTTCCTATAACCACAGACCTACACCTACAGTTCAATAATCATGTTCCTATAACCACAGACCTACACCTACAGTCCAATAATCATGTTCCTATCACCACAGTCCTACACCTACAGTCCAATAATCATGTTCCTATAACCACAGTCCTACACCTACAGTCCAATAATCATGTTCCTATAACCACAGACCTACACCTACAGTCCAATAATCATGTTCCTATCACCACAGTCCTACACCTACAGTCCAATAATCATGTTCCTATAACCACAGTCCTACACCTACAGTCCAATAATGTTCCTATAACCACAGACCTACACCTACAGTCCAATAATCATGTTCCTATAACCACAGACCTACACCTACAGTTCAATAATCATGTTCCTATAACCACAGACCTACACCTACAGTCCAATAATCATGTTCCTATCACCACAGTCCTACACCTACAGTCCAATAATCATGTTCCTATAACCACAGTCCTACACCTACAGTCCAATAATCATGTTCCTATAACTACAGACCTACACCTACAGTCCAATAATCATGTTCCTATCACCACAGTCCTACACCTACAGTCCAATAATCATGTTCCTATAACCACAGTCCTACACCTACAGTCCAATAATGTTCCTATAACCACAGTCCTACACCTACAGTCCAATAATCATGTTCCTATAACCACAGTCCTACACCTACAGTTCAATAATCATGTTCCTATAACCACAGACCTACACCTACAGTCCAATAATCATGTTCCTATAACCACAGACCTACACCTACAGTCCAATAATCATGTTCCTATCACCACAGTCCTACACCTACAGTCCAATAATCATGTTCCTATCACCACAGTCCTACACCTACAGTCCAATAATCATGTTCCTATAACCACAGACCTACACCTACAGTCCAATAATCATGTTCCTATAACCACAGACCTACACCTACAGTCCAATAATCATGTTCCTATAACCACAGTCCTACACCTACAGTCCAATAATCATGTTCCTATCACCACAGACCTACACCTACAGTCCAATAATCATGTTCCTATCACCACAGTCCTACACCTACAGTCCAATAATCATGTTCCTATCACCACAGTCCTACACCTACAGTCCAATAATGTTCCTATAACCACAGTCCTACACCTACAGTCCAATAATCATGTTCCTATAACCACAGACCTACACCTACAGTCCAATAATCATGTTCCTATAACCACAGTCCTACACCTACAGTCCAATAATGTTCCTATAACCACAGACCTACACCTACAGTCCAATAATCATGTTCCTATAACCACAGTCCTACACCTACAGTCCAATAATCATGTTCCTATAACCACAGTCCTACACCTACAGTCCAATAATCATGTTCCTATAACCACAGACCTACACCTACAGTCCAATAATGTTCCTATAACCACAGTCCTACACCTACAGTCCAATAATCATGTTCCTATAACCACAGACCTACACCTACAGTCCAATAATCATGTTCCTATAACCACAGTCCTACACCTACAGTCCAATAATGTTCCTATAACCACAGTCCTACACCTACAGTCCAATAATGTTCCTATAACCACAGTCCTACACCTACAGTCCAATAATCATGTTCCTATAACCACAGACCTACACCTACAGTTCAATAATCATGTTCCTATAACCACAGTCCTACACCTACAGTCCAATAATCATGTTCCTATAACCACAGACCTACACCTACAGTCCAATAATCATGTTCCTATAACCACAGACCTACACCTACAGTCCAATAATCATGTTCCTATAACCACAGTCCTACACCTACAGTCCAATAATCATGTTCCTATAACCACAGTCCTACACCTACAGTCCAATAATCATGTTCCTATCACCACAGTCCTACACCTACAGTCCAATAATCATGTTCCTATCACCACAGTCCTACACCTACAGTCCAATAATCATGTTCCTATAACCACAGTCCTACACCTACAGTCCAATAATCATGTTCCTATAACCACAGACCTACACCTACAGTTCAATAATCATGTTCCTATAACCACAGTCCTACACCTACAGTCCAATAATCATGTTCCTATAACCACAGTCCTACACCTACAGTCCAATAATCATGTTCCTATAACCACAGACCTACACCTACAGTCCAATAATCATGTTCCTATAACCACAGACCTACACCTACAGTCCAATAATCATGTTCCTATAACCACAGACCTACACCTACAGTCCAATAATCATGTTCCTATAACCACAGACCTACACCTACAGTCCAATAATCATGTTCCTATAACCACAGACCTACACCTACAGTCCAATAATCATGTTCCTATAACCACAGTCCTACACCTACAGTCCAATAATCATGTTCCTATAACCACAGTCCTACACCTACAGTCCAATAATCATGTTCCTATCACCACAGTCCTACACCTACAGTCCAATAATCATGTTCCTATCACCACAGTCCTACACCTACAGTCCAATAATCATGTTCCTATCACCACAGTCCTACACCTACAGTCCAATAATCATGTTCCTATCACCACAGTCCTACACCTACAGTCCAATAATCATGTTCCTATAACCACAGTCCTACACCTACAGTCCAATAATCATGTTCCTATAACCACAGACCTACACCTACAGTTCAATAATCATGTTCCTATAACCACAGTCCTACACCTACAGTCCAATAATCATGTTCCTATAACCACAGTCCTACACCTACAGTCCAATAATCATGTTCCTATAACCACAGACCTACACCTACAGTCCAATAATCATGTTCCTATAACCACAGACCTACACCTACAGTCCAATAATCATGTTCCTATAACCACAGACCTACACCTACAGTCCAATAATCATGTTCCTATAACCACAGTCCTACACCTACAGTCCAATAATCATGTTCCTATAACCACAGTCCTACACCTACAGTCCAATAATCATGTTCCTATAACCACAGACCTACACCTACAGTCCAATAATGTTCCTATAACCACAGTCCTACACCTACAGTCCAATAATCATGTTCCTATAACCACAGACCTACACCTACAGTCCAATAATCATGTTCCTATAACCACAGACCTACACCTACAGTCCAATAATCATGTTCCTATAACCACAGTCCTACACCTACAGTCCAATAATCATGTTCCTATAACCACAGTCCTACACCTACAGTCCAATAATCATGTTCCTATCACCACAGTCCTACACCTACAGTCCAATAATCATGTTCCTATCACCACAGTCCTACACCTACAGTCCAATAATCATGTTCCTATAACCACAGTCCTACACCTACAGTCCAATAATCATGTTCCTATAACCACAGTCCTACACCTACAGTCCAATAATCATGTTCCTATAACCACAGACCTACACCTACAGTCCAATAATCATGTTCCTATAACCACAGACCTACACCTACAGTCCAATAATCATGTTCCTATAACCACAGACCTACACCTACAGTCCAATAATCATGTTCCTATAACCACAGACCTACACCTACAGTCCAATAATCATGTTCCTATAACCACAGTCCTACACCTACAGTCCAATAATCATGTTCCTATAACCACAGTCCTACACCTACAGTCCAATAATCATGTTCCTATCACCACAGTCCTACACCTACAGTCCAATAATCATGTTCCTATAACCACAGACCTACACCTACAGTCCAATAATCATGTTCCTATAACCACAGTCCTACACCTACAGTCCAATAATCATGTTCCTATAACCACAGACCTACACCTACAGTCCAATAATGTTCCTATAACCACAGTCCTACACCTACAGTCCAATAATCATGTTCCTATAACCACAGACCTACACCTACAGTCCAATAATCATGTTCCTATAACCACAGACCTACACCTACAGTCCAATAATCATGTTCCTATAACCACAGTCCTACACCTACAGTCCAATAATCATGTTCCTATAACCACAGTCCTACACCTACAGTCCAATAATCATGTTCCTATCACCACAGTCCTACACCTACAGTCCAATAATCATGTTCCTATAACCACAGTCCTACACCTACAGTCCAATAATCATGTTCCTATAACCACAGTCCTACACCTACAGTCCAATAATCATGTTCCTATAACCACAGACCTACACCTACAGTCCAATAATGTTCCTATAACCACAGTCCTACACCTACAGTCCAATAATCATGTTCCTATAACCACAGACCTACACCTACAGTCCAATAATCATGTTCCTATAACCACAGACCTACACCTACAGTCCAATAATCATGTTCCTATAACCACAGTCCTACACCTACAGTCCAATAATCATGTTCCTATCACCACAGTCCTACACCTACAGTCCAATAATCATGTTCCTATCACCACAGTCCTACACCTACAGTCCAATAATCATGTTCCTATAACCACAGTCCTACACCTACAGTCCAATAATCATGTTCCTATAACCACAGTCCTAGACCTACAGTCCATAATCATGTTCCTATAACCACAGACCTAAACCTACAGTCCATAATCATGTTCCTATAACCACAGTCCTAGACCTACAGTCCATAATCATGTTCCTATAACCACAGTCCTACACCTACAGTCCATAATCATGTTCCTATAACCACAGTCCTACACCTACAGTCCAATAATCATGTTCCTATCACCACAGTCCTACACCTACAGTCCAATAATCATGTTCCTATCACCACAGTCCTACACCTACAGTCCAATAATCATGTTCCTATAACCACAGTCCTACACCTACAGTCCAATAATCATGTTCCTATAACCACAGTCCTACACCTACAGTCCAATAATCATGTTCCTATAACCACAGTCCTACACCTACAGTCCAATAATCATGTTCCTATACGTCCTACAACTGCAGTTCTGTACCCACAATATTGTAACCAGTCCTGTAACCACAGTCCTACAACCACATTATGGTTTTGAATTTGGTATAAAGTCACTGTTGTTTACATAGTCTTAATTTCCAGAAAGTAAGTTTTTTAGGTAGAACACAGTCAAGAAACCTGATGATACAAACCAGACGTGTAAGTAATTCTTTAAGTAACTATATTTAATATGGAATTACATGTAAAAATATATATACATTAAATGTACACAAATGTTCAATTTTAACAGATCACTCTGAACTACTGTAAGTCACTAGAAGGAACTATAATATGTTTCATTAACTATTTTAAGCTTTGGGAGTTATCATACTTGATTCTGAATAATCGTTTTATTAGAACTTCATTCTGGATATGAAATGTATTACGACTTCATTTCGAATATTAATTCTATTGAAACTCAGTTGAAACTCTGAATTGAATATTAGTTTTATTAGAACTTCATTCTGGATATCAATTTTATTAGAACTTTATCTGAATATCAATGATACTGAAACTAATATTGAATAGAAGTTAATATTAATAGAATTTATTCTGGGCATTAATGTTATTGGAACTTAATTTTGGATGTGATATGAATTTTAATACAGCTTCATTTGGGATAGTAATTTCATTAGGACTTTATTTTTTAAATATAAATATAAATGGATATGGATATTAATTTTATTGTAACTTCATTCTAAATATTAACTTTACTTGAAGTTCATTCTGGATATTAATTTTACCAGAGCTGCAGTCTCGATGTTAGTTTTATTAGAACTTCATTTTAAATATTATTTTACTGGAACTAAATTCTAGTTTTATTAGAGCTTCATTCCACATAGTAATTTTATTAGAACTTCATTCTGAGTATCAATGTTATTGAAACTTCATTCTGGATGTTAATATTAATAGAACTTTATTCTGGACATTAATTTTATAGGAACTTCCTAATTTATAGGATATGATATCAATTTTAATAGAGCTTCATTCTGGTTATCAATTTTATTAGAGCTTCATTAAAATAAAGTAATTTTTATGTAATATCATTCTAAATATTAATTTTACTGGAAGTTCATTCTGGATATTACTTTTACCAGAGCTTCAGTCTGGATGTTAGTTTTATTAGAACTTCATTCTAAATATTGATTTTACTGGAATGTCATTCTACATATTAGTTTTATTAGAGCTTTATTCTGAATATCAATGTTATTGAAACTTCATTCTGGATGTTAATATTAATAGGACTTTATTCTGGACATTAATTTTATTGAAACCTTATTCTGGATAGGATATCAATTTTAATAGAACTTCATTCTGGTATAAATTTTATTGTAACTTAATTTTAAATATAAATGTTATTGAAACTTCATTCTGGATATGAATTTTATTGTAACTTCATTCTAAATATTAATTTTACTGGAACTTCATTCAGGATATTACTTTTACCAGAGCTTCAGTCTGGATGTTGGTTTTATTAGAACTTCATTCTAAATATTGATTTTACTGGAATGTCATTCTACATATTAGTTTTATTAGACCTTTATTCTGAATATCAATGTTATTGAAACTTCATTCTGGATGTTAATATTAATAGGACTTTATTCTGGACATTAATTTTATTGAAACTTTATTCTGGATAGGATATCATTTTTAATAGAACTTCATTCTGATATAAATTTTATTGTAACTTAATTTTAGATATAAACGTTATTGAAACTTCATTCTGGATATGAATTTTATTGTAACTTTATTCTAAATGTTAATTTTACTGGAACTTCATTCTGGATATTACTTTTACCAGAGCTTCAGTGTGGATGTTAGTTTTATTAGAACTTTATTCTAAATATCAATGTTATTGAAACTTCATTCTGGATGTTAATATTAATAGGACTTTATTCTGGACATTAATTTTATTGAAACCTTATTCTGGATAGGATATCAATTTTAATAAAGTTTCATTCTGATATCAATTTTATCGTAACTTAATTTTAAATATAAATGTTACTGGAACTTCATTCTGGATATTACTTTTACCAGAGCTTCAGTCTGGATGTTAGTTTTATTAGAACTTTATTCTAAATATTAAATTTACTAACTTTTTTCAGGATATTCAATTTATTACATCTTCATTCTGGGACTTCATTTTGATTATCAATTTGATTGGAACATCAAACCACATATTAATTTTATTAGAACTTCTTTCTGGATATGAAATTTATTTTTAATTTCATGCATTTATCTGTAATTTTCTCCTATTTAATTACAAACCGTTTTCGTGAACTGTTACTCCAATCTTCTAAATATGTAGCAAATATCCAATAACAGACGAGACTCTACATGACTCGAGAACTCGAGAACCTGCTAATACAAAAAAGGTCAAACACCACGTCGTTAATTTTTTTAATGTACTTGGTGGAAAATATTAACCCTAATACTAAAATATTAATATTAGTAACCTAGTAAAATAACATATATGCACAAGTTCTTGCACAACTTCTATTTTTTTCTATGTTTTACTCAGTAAACAGACACTTCCATTAGAAAACCAACAAAACATGTATTTGGACGGGTTGGTGGATGGGGGGTGGGCAGGAGTCACATAAACCTGTGCAAACAGTGTTGTGTCACTTCATCATCTGGGGTCAGTGATGGTTCAGTGTAAAGACCTGTGACCAGCTGTGGGACCGGGAGGTGGTCGATTCGATTCCCTGTACTGATAAGAGCAAGACCCCTAACCCCCAACTGCTCCCCAGGTACTGTGTGCTCACTGCCCCCTAGTGTGTGTATGTGTGTATATATAGGACCACCGCAGCAGCTACTATTAGGGAGGTGGATCAGTCTCAGTACTGCAGTGGCACTGTCCTGTTAGTGTGTGTTGTGCTGG
Organism: Megaleporinus macrocephalus; assembly: GCA_021613375.1. NCBI lineage: Eukaryota > Metazoa > Chordata > Actinopteri > Characiformes > Anostomidae > Megaleporinus > Megaleporinus macrocephalus. The sequence goes on from CM038726.1 coordinate 4,156,100, forward strand.
TGTGAGTGGATCAGTGTCTTCAGTGTCACTGTGGGATTGAGAATCGTCCACCAACCAAAACTATCCGGACAGCAGTGTCCTGTGGGCGGCGTCCTGTGTCCACTGATGAAGAACTAGAGGAACACAAACTGTGCAGCAGCAGATGAGCTACTGTCTCTGACTTTACATCTACAAGGTGGACCAGCAAGTAGTAGGAGTGTCTAATAGAGTGGACAGTGAGTGGACACAGTGTTTAAACACTCCAGCAGCAGCACTGCTGTGTCTGATCCACTCACACCAGCACCACAGAAGTGTCACTGCAGGGCTGAGAATGACCCACCTCCCTAATAGTATCTGCTCTGTGGTGGTCCTGTGGGGGTCCTGATCATTAAAGAACAGAGTAATAAAGTATACAGAGAATCAGATGAACTACAGTCTGTAAGTGG